>VYZV01004639.1:3029-14354 GCA_013401275.1 Pandion haliaetus | reverse complement strand
AGAGGCGGGTCCGACATTTTGGCGCGTCCGACATTTTGGCGCGGGGAATTTTTTCCAGCAGCTTCTTAAAGGGGCCATCTCTGCAGCCCCCCTCCCCTGCCACCAAAGAAAACCGCGCCACACAAACCCATAACAGTTCCACACAAACCATTTTTGTAATATCCCTTCCAACAAACCATCAAAATATCTTTTTCTGTTTTCCAATGCACACAATTTTCTAGTAACACAGCGGCAAGAGTATCCAGAAAACATGGTCCACAGCATCTTCCCTTTGCTTAAGGATATAGCTGTGACAACACCTACCCTGACGCACTGAAATCCTGTTCTCAGTGCTTGCTTTTCTCTAATGGTTTTGGATCCACACCTACACAGGAGAAACATCCTGAATACCACTGAGGGAGGGGAAAGGAAAGAATATCCCTGAACCCTCCTTGTAAAGTCGTGTCCTTATGTTGCAAGCAACGCAACATTTTATCAAGCTAGAAGGTGAATAAGCAGGCGTGATCTTTAACACAGTTAGAGGGCAATGCTTTTAGCACGGTTTTCAGATGTTGAGCTGACACTTAAACAACATCTCACCTATACATGCTTACTGCTCCTATGCAATCTGGAGTATGTTGAAATAAAGTCAATACATCTCTAACACCATGTGGAACAGTTTTCAGGTTATTATGTGAAAGCTCTCGCTCTTGGGGCTGTTACAAGAGTTTGCAAAAATAGCTATTATGGGAAAATTATGGGAAACAAACTTCCCCCGGCCTCAAAAAGTATATCAAAACCAAGAAAACCTTTCAAAAACAGAGGAAACTTTTCATTTTGATTTGGTTCACCTAAGTCTGCTTACCTTAGTAAATAGGATGAGAACTGTCAACAAGTTTTAATAACTTTCAATCATGATTCAGTCTGATAGAGACATAAATCCAGTTGCTTAAACATATGTATTTGTGACAATAAATTGTATTTATACTGCTTGATGATGTCCAAACCATCCTCACAGAGCTGGTAGATAGAAGATGAAAGAAGTCATGCTATGTCTGCACAGGCTGCAGTCCAAGCAGGTATCTTATCTCAAACAATACGCAGATTTTGGCAGCTGCATACAGCCTAGAATCTAACCCATATATGTATATTTTTAGATAAGTAGCTTTTAACACCAGAAGGCCAATTTTGATCTCCAGTTTTAATGTGCTTCATAGCACAAACAAAAGAACTTTAGCTAAGAAATACTACTTTTGCTTTTGCCATAGCATGCCTAACCTTGACTTAAAAGGCTGAAATTGATGAGAATACATCATAGCACTAGATCAGTTATACAATGATTTATTACCTCCATGTTAAAAAACTACTGTTTTTTTCCAGTTTCAGCATCTAACTATCAAGTCTCATTAGGTCTATTTCAGCCAATTTAAAGGACCACCTGCCAAAAAAAAAACCCCAACCAACCCCAAAACAACAAGCCTGCAGTGTATTTATTTCTAGGCCATCATCCTGACAGTCCAAACGTTCATGCATAAAGGAAAGAGTTTGGTTGTTTTTTTTTCCACCAGAAGTGTGCTGGACCATCTGTATCTTGAAGGAAAAGACTTTGCACGGTGCTTAGCCAGATTTCCTTAGCAATCCTACTGTACTGTTATCTAGACTACAAGACTGGACATTAGGATTATCACTGGAAATATATTTAGGACAAGTAGAAGATTATACGCTGCATTAAGCAATCAGGATGAGAAGCAATACATAAAATGAAACTAAGTATTTGTTCACTAAAAATAGTCTTCATAAACATTCTTGGCATTACACCCTTGGGGAAAAAAAACAAACCAAAACACATAACAAAAACAAAACACACAACAAAAACAACATCACAACACACAACAAACCAACCCCCAAAAATGGTTTTAACCAGTTTTCATTTATTTTTAGTATTTGATGTGCAAAGGAATAAGGGATTAAAAATAAATTGGACAGAACTAATACAGCAATTTAAACACAAATACCACAAGTTTGCCTTGGGAGCTTTGGGATCTAACTAATGCTTAATTACATTACATAGGAAATCAATGGAGCCTTCCAAGGTGATAAAGACCAGAGCTATCCATTATTATATTTTTATCCGTTTTACTACAACAACATCCAGATGCATTATCTTGTTAGGCATTTTTCACTTATTAGAACAAAAGCAGACCATTAAAAAAAATGGTTGACAGTTTAGGAATATGACAGGAAGAACAGATGGAGAAAGATTGATAAATGGATGGTGGCACTGAGAAGATGACAAGGCAACATTAATTGCAGTCAGGTTGGCCTGCACAACCTCAGAATGGACACACATACCTTACTTAACATGCCAAGCTGCTGTCTGCCAGCTCTGCAGCAAGGGATTGTCTAAGTGTTTTGTTTCAGTTTTTAAAGTAAAAAGGAACATCTTTTTTAGGTTTTTTTAAGTAAAAACTTGGCAATAGCATAGAGATTGCAACAGCTACGCTTATTAAGATGGTCCTAGATACGTTTAAGCAGTTGTTTGCTACATAACTGTGTTGAACAGTTTGAGATGACATGTGTTGACATCTGCCAGTCAGATGCCAAGGGACAAATTCTGCACTCAGTGTTTTTGTTTTCTGAAAGTCACAATGGAATACAACTTGGAATACTTTTTACTAAGTGGAAACTATAACTACTTAATCTAAGGTTGAATCATAGTTCACATTGACATTAACAAAGTTTTCTGTTCCACCAAATTACTAAATATTTAAAATTAAATTTGTAACCTTTTGAAGGTGGAAGCAGCTTGTAGATAAATACATATGCATATCTAAAGAGAGACACAATCAAACTAAAGTTATTGTTGCGAAGTTTGCCTTTATCAATTTTTGGCTGAATGAAAGAAAATGTATTTCAATATTTGAATAAAATATTTGGTAATAAAGCCAACTGTATTTCTTAGTGGTGGATGTAGAAAAACACGTGGTTGTTTTTGCTCACATAAATTTATATCACTTGTATTTGGTCTTTTTTACAATGACATAGATTTTGAAAACCCAAAAGCATTTCATGCAGAGGGTTATGACGTAATTATCTAATTTAATTGTGTGGCTAAAAAACCCAACCCAACCCAAACCCCCAGTTTTCAGAGCTGGACTGTGAGCACAGTGCTGAATGTGAGGAAGAACTCTGCTCTGGGGACATCCCTCTTTCTACAAGTCTGCTAGATTATAGCCTGCATTACCCTCTCTTTCCTGTCCATCAACACCTTTTTGTTACTGGCAAACAATCTTCTCCTTTTGACACTGCATAACTGCAGGGATGCCAAAGTCTGTGATCCAGAAGCTCCCTGAAAAGACAAAATAAGGCTACTACTCCAAGACTAGGACAGGTGATCAATGTTAAGGCTGACTGACCCAGTAGAAAGCAGTAGCGTCTGCATTTGTGGTTAGACTATGTTAAGAACACTGTTAATAGCATACTCATGTTTACTTCAGTGCTAGGAAGTTAGGACTATCAAATAAAGGTTAGCTCAAACAAGATAAAATAACTTGCCAACCTGGTGCTTACATTCCCATATTATGATAACTGGTTTTCTGCCAAGAACATTTACGTAGGGTATAATTCAAGAACCTGAAACCTAAGAAAATAATGCAAGTAAAGCAATACGTAAAGCATTCTTATACTGTTAACATATGAAAACTGTTCATAAAGAGGGACTATTGCCTGGTTGAAGACAACCACACAGTAAAGCAGGAAATAAATATGTACAGATATCAGAAAAATCCAAGATGTATCCTGGTTTTTACAAAGAAAAAATTGCTGGTTTTACATGCAGAAATTTTGGGAAGATCATGGAGACATCAGTGCACACTGAAGACAGCTAATCTATGTTTTCCTGTGCTTATTTACTGAATGTAAGCATTCAGATACTCTAGCTTAACAGGTATAATCCTCACCATGTGTGTGAAATTCTATGAATTTCTACTTCATTAGTCAAGGGACCAAGTGCATAGATTTAGAAGGAATGTAAGAAAATACTTTATACAGAATACTTTTATAAGGAGTAAGGTTTCTACAGAGTTGCCTTATTTCTTTCTTCAAAATCTAGCATTCAGGTCAATGAATAAACAAGCTCAAGAAATTGCATCAACCTAGAATTTCAAATGTAAAAATAAGCTCTATAAAGCAAAACAAGCTAAACAAAGGCAAAACTATAGACTGTTATGAGTAGCGACATAAAGGATTTTACCTAACATGCATGTTGTCTTTACAACTTATGGGAGAGAAAACAAAAGGAACCCGCTTTCTGGTAATAAAATATTGTTGCCTGTCAATGAAAGGAAAAAAAAAATTTCATAAGCACTCTTGGGGTCCTTGTCCTGAGGCTGTGCATGAGTAAAAAATTCTTCTTAAGTTAGACAATGAAATGCTTAGGGCAATAATAAAAGAAATGGGTCATTTTCAGTAGACTGCATTTGCTCCCAGTTCTTTTTATCTTGTCCAATACCTGGGGTCAACCCAGACACAAAGTAAGTAGATGTTAATAATAATAGACAGTTGGACTCCCCAGGTGGCATGAATCCAGACACTACCTCTGAAGGTGATAGAGCTTCAATGACTTATATAAGTGGGGCATTTTGCTCAGAAAACAGTAAAACTGGAATCGAAATAAATGTGTAAGCTACTTCTGAGTAAATTCATAATTTTAGCTAATTATCTAAAATTTGAAGGTGACTGAATGGTTTTATGATGGTGCTTAATGGGATACAACCCATTTACTGCACCTAAAAGACAAATATAAAGCTAAAATCTTTTCCAAGATGTGCATATATTACTATTTTTAAAGGAATTTAAAGCATGAATATTTATCAGAGTTTGTTCCTTAATACTTTAACTTGATAAACACCTACTGCACATTTTCATGAAAACAGTATTAGAAATATGTAAAGCATGAATTATGGCTAAGGTTAATTACCATTTATATTAAAGCTGTTGAACAGCACCTTATAGTATATATGCATTGAAATGAATTAACTTGGACTGAGCAAAACATGTTGAGCCTTCTGAATGATTTTAATATTTTCTTTTACTTACTATTTGGTAGAACAAGACAAAAATCCAATATCTTCAAATAAGTTTTCAGATGCCAGGATCAATGAAATACCTCTTTTATTCTCATATTATTTCCTGTTCTTTGGGATTTTCATATAAGAATTGGGGAACTTTGACTTTCCAGTCACCATTTTATTAAAAGCCACTTGTAGGAGAAAGTAAAACATAACTAAATCCTCATATTCTCTGGTTTCCTATAAAGTAAAAATCAACTGGAGTTCATGTTTTAAGAAGGAGCAGGACAGAATATTGATCCACTCTACAGAAAACATAGTAGAGAAGTGACTGATGCCATAATGGAGCAGTGAGTATCACTCCAGCAATGATAAGCCCCAACAAAAATTTGGTTTTTTTTCACGTTTTTTTAAATCTTACAGTCCTGTTCTCCACATCACTAGGTTATGGCAGTTTTAGATTTACAAAGGGAAGTATCAGACCCTTGACCACACACTTTTGAACAATTTTAACTCACCATAGTGCTCCTAGATCAGATTCTTGAATTCATCAATAAAAATATAAAAGCTTGCCACAAGTCAACTAGACAGGGAATGCAATGGCTGTTTAACACAACATTGTCTTTTAATATGGGTTATAATTAAGCCAATAAAGGACTTGGGGATTTTGTGTTCAGTTCTGGAGAGTAAAGTAATAAATGTTGTGACAAACTCATGGATACCCAGGGAAGTGCAGTGGAAAGGCACTGCATACCAATCCTTGAAAATTGTTTTGAGCACTGTGAAGAAGATGCAATAGGGTTTTTTTATTAGTCTTTCAAAAGGACTTCATACAAAACTATTTACTTCTGACTTGAAACATTACTTCCTAAACAGCATGGATATTTTGTAAGCCTTTGTAATTTTCAGTAACCGTTCTGGCCAAAACCAGAAAGGGCAACACAGAAACAATCAAAACCTGAAATACTTGCATGATGTTGGATAAGTTTTCAAATCCTCTGAAAGTTTCTACATATAATCCATATAAGCATAGAATCTTTGAGGTTGGAAGGGATCTGTTGATATCACGTAGTCCAATACACACAGCTCAAGCAGGTTGCCCACTGTCATGTCCAGCTGGGTTTTGAACATCACAGATGGAGACTCCACAACACCCCTGGGCATCCTGTTCCAGTGCTTGGTCACCCTCACAATGAAAAAGTGTTTCCTTGTGTTCAGATCGAATTTCATGTTTTTCTACTTTGTGCCCATTGCCTCCTCTCCTGCCATTGGCCACCACTGGAAAGAGCCTGGCTTCATCTTCTTCACACCCTTCCTTCACGTATTTACACACAAGGATAAGAGCCTGTGAGCCTTCTTTTCTTCAGGCTGAACAACCCCAGCATTCTCATTCTTTCCTCATATGGCAGATGCTCCAATCCCTAAATCATCTTCTTGACCTTTTACTGGACTCTTTCTTGTACTGGGGAGTCCAGCATGGGACACAGCATTCTTGATATAGAGTCTGTAATTTAGTCAAGACATTTAAAAATTATTTAAATATATAAATAAAACCCCACAGTATACCTTAGCATACTACATAAGACGGTTCACCCTCAGATTTAAATATTTCCCAGGAACATCATACATGCCTAGCTCTATTTCCTGTCAAATTCCAGGACTTCAGTCCTGGTTTTTGAGGTTACTTAAATGGTGCTGGAATTCCCTCCTCTTTTCAGAACAGAACTGTATGCCCTGGAATATATCAAGTGTCAAGAAGATATAAGTTTTTCCACTAAATCATTCATACAATAGAAATATTACACCCAGTTTGTCTGTACTTTCTGGTTTATTATTTGGTAGGTCATGCTTGAGCTACATACTTACTTAGATGTAGCACCTTAAAAGATAGTACCTCTTTTCACCAACTCCTCTATCACTGACACCAAAGTAGACAAGCTAGAATCCTTGTTGTTCTCAAAGTACAGTGTCTGTAGGTGACACTGAAAGCTAGAAAGAGTAAAAAAGGTGGGAGGGTGCAGTAAAAGCTTGAGAAAATAGATTACATTGTACATACATCACTTCATACATGCCAAAAGACCTGGTCTTCTGTCTGGGGATGTACTTAAATTCTGAATTACAGTAACCACGTGCAAGTATATCAGATATGTGAACTACTTTACCTAATGAATTTGCATTAGGGGTGGGAAAGGATAAGATCCTAGTAAGCTGAAGATTTACAATAAATGCAAGGAAGGAAATTTTGAGGAAACCTGTGGAAAAGCATGTTTGCTCTTGTCTGTGTGCTCTGAAATAAAATACGAAACTAAATTCCAATACTGTGAAATCCCAGTCTCAGCCTGTCGTGGTTTCAGCCCAGCCGGTACCAAAGCACCACGAAGCTGCTCACTCACCCCCCACCCCCACCCCTGGCCACGTTGGGATGAGGAGAAAATACAAAGGCAGGCTCGTGGGTCGAGACAAGGACTGGGAGGGATCACTCCCCACTTATGGTCACGGGCAAAAGACAGGCTCAACTTGGGGAAGAAACAAAAGCAATTTAATTTACTACAAATCAAATCAAAAACAAAACACAAAGGTATTGCGAAGGGAAACCAAACCTCAGAACACCTCCCCCCATCCCTCCCGCCTTCCCGGCTCAGCTCCATTCCCGGTGCTTTCTACTTCCTCCCCCTGCCGGCCCAGGGGAACAGGGGATGGGGGTTAGGTCAGCTCGCCACACATCGTCGTTGCCGATTCTTTCCTGAGGGGGAAGAGTCCTCACTCGTCCCCCGCTCCACCATGGGGTCCCTCTCAGGGGAGACAGTCCTTCATGAACTTCTCCAACGTGGTTCCTTTCCGTGGGCTGCAGTTCCTCCCAAACTTCCCTGGTGCAGGTCCTTTCTGCGGGCTTCAGTTCTTCCCGAACTTCCCTGGCGCGGGTCCTTTCCGCGGGCTGCTCTCCAGTCACACACTGCTTCAGCGTGGTTTTTACCATGTAGTTCTGGCCATCTTCAGGAGCCTCCGCTCCACCGTTCACCTCCATGGGCTGCAGGGGGACAGCCTGCCTTCTCACTATGGGCTGCAGAGCCATCAGCCTCCTCAGGCGCTCCTCCTCCCCCTCCTTCTTCACTGACTCCAGTATCGGCAGAGATGTTCCTCTCAGGTTTCCCAACCCCCACACTGTCAGTTCCCCTTCTTAAATATGTTCTCCCAGAGGCGCTACCACGGTCACTCCCCTCCTAGGGGCGGGTCTGACATTTTGGTGCGTCCGACATTTTGGCGCGGGGAATTTTTTCCAGCAGCTTCTTAAAGGGGCCGCCTCTGCAGCCCCCCTCCCCTGCCACCAAGGAAAACCGCGCCACACAAACCCATAACACAGCCATATCACAAAGTTTTTCCAATAGGTGGCCCTCAATCAACTTAATAGCATTAAATCTTCAAATCATCTTGACTTCAGATAGTATCAAGTGAATCAACTGGAGCATTTAGCATTTTCATTTGTAGCTCCTGGTTTTAGATAGTACTTTGAGCCTTTTTAATACAGAAATAGATATAGACACTTCCTATAGATATAGGAAAATAAAAGAGCATGCATGGCAAGTTTCGGCCATTCCTAATGTGAAACAGCAAAGTCATAACTCTCTTAACCAACGTTTGCAGAGGAAAGGTGTAACAATCTGTCATCTACAGCAGTGTTTATACGCACCATTCGGCATTTCCAATCACTGTAAAATGCTGCCATCTACTGGAAAATATATAATTAAATATTAGAGCCAGCTCTGTGACTGTCCAGCAAAAATGGAAATCCTGTTATTGACAATGAGAGAAAAAAGAAAAAGCCCGCTGATATTTCAGGATGCCTCTTTTTGGCCCTTGAGATCAATGACTAAACAGTTTGCAGATTAAATCAGTGATTTCTGATCTTAGAATAGTAAAAGATGAAGAACTAAAAGAAAACTACATTCGTTTTTATCAGGGAGCCTAATTTAAAATTAATTACATGAAACCTTCACTAGAAAATTATTTAATGTCAGTTAAATTCTAACTTTCTTCATACTGAAGGACATATATCCATCTTTTATAAAGGCAACTGAATCACTATGATTTACCATCAAATATTTAGATTGAGTCAATATTTTGCAGTCAGATAGTGAGAGTCAGTATCTTGCAAAAATAATTGAAAATGACATTGTAAGAACATTAGAAGTCATTAAGTGGAGAATACATGGACTTTTTAAAGATTACTTAATTGGCATAAATATAGCACTAAACTGGTCTACCTTTGTTTCCTTCTTGTGAAGGAAAAGGAGGTACTGTGGTATAGATACTCCATGCCAGCTCATCAGAAGTACAGAGGCAATGGAGCCATGCTTTGGTCCCTTTTGTGAATGTGTCATTTTAGTGATTTCTTGGACCTGTTAAGGAATGATGCTTGGTTCTTTCATGTCGTAGCCACAATGTCTCAACAGGGCAAAGAAACCATATTTTATTCCATGCCATTACAGTCCTTGCATTGCTCTGGGCAAAAATGGTCCCTAGACATGTATATACACATACAAAGATAAAGGTAAAAGATAAGAACTGTGGATCAGAATCCACATAGTTGTTTATAGCCACCTGCTTTAAAATTGCAGTCATCAGGAATATCTAATGTTTTCTCTTCCTAAATCAACTGGATACTTAATCCTGCACATACTTAAAATGAAAGTTAGAAATATAACACACACAAATTTATTAATGTCTAATGTGTATTATTAATGGCTTTAAAAAGGATTCTGTTACAAGCTAATGAGCATCTAAGATGCCGTGTTTACCTACTTAATGTAGTGTCAGTTAGTTACTTATTTAAATGCCAGTCATTTAGCAATTAAGTTAAACTTACCCAAACATTATAGACCATAAACCTAAGGAAAGAAAAACTGAATTTCAGAATGAAACCTACTGTGTATCCAGTCCACTTGCTCAAGCAAAGCATACCTGAGAATAACTAATGACGGTTTTAGAGAAGAAATAAAACATCCTGGGAAAGTCCTCAGTTTTGGTGTTCTAGGCTTCTATTTTACCATTATGACAGTGAAAACCTAGGTATCATACTTGCTTTATGTCTCAGGGTCCTTATATATTGTTTAGGTTGGGATCTGACCATTTGCTTCATTAAGTGATCCTGTAATTCTATATTATGTTTAGCTGATGAAATAAGTAGATGAATTTATTTTATTAATTGCTTTGAGGACAGACAAGTTTGGGTTTTCATGCTTAAGCAAAAGACATACCAGTAACTCAATTCCTGCCTTTAAAGGAACATACTAGCTGTTCCCACAGCTTATGAAACAAGCTTAAATATTTACTTTGAAAAAGTGCAAAAAGATAAGAACTAAACCACATGCACATAGGCTTTGTCAGATAGTCATTTAATGGAAAAATGTTTACTCAAGAAAAATGTTACCTGTGTTATCAATGTTACTAATGGTATTTTTTGAAATTTATTCATCCTAATAGACATCTAGAAAGGGGGAATTCACACACAGATGAAAGAAAATAAAACCTCTTTCGTGGAAAAAAAAACCAAACACCCCCCCCACACACACACCCAATCAAAACTCTTATCCAAAGGCAGAACATCTGTTTAAAGAAAACAGTGAAAGTAAGAATTGAGAGATAGTAAAAAAACCCTTTATATTTCTAATTAATTTTAAGCAGTCTGTCCCTTATATATCTATGAGAAAGGTGTTTGGGAGCAGTCAGCCTTCTGCTGCTTTTAAAGCAAGATTGGAAGTAGTGAAAAGTGTTAAAGGAGCCAGTTTATTCCAGTTGCAAACAATCCATGGTTTAGAGTAAATTATTGATGTGCATGCAAATTAGAACTGGTTGAAAATATTGCATAATTTAGTCCATAAAAGAAAACATTGATACAAAAAATTGACTACAATGTCAGAAGGAAAACAAAAGAGTTGCAAGTCTTTTAATAAGTGGTAGATTTTGCACACTTAAGGACAGAAAGAACCTCAAATGGACATGCCTGTACAACTTATGCCTTAAAGCAACTTATCTTGCACCTGGAAATGCCAAAGAAAATGTGAGAAAGGGACAACATTAACTATATTCAGGCTGCAGCTTTGAAATTTCTTTGTGTTTTCCATCCAATTCTCTCAATATCTGGTCATAGACGTTTCTTCTGAAGAAATATTGGACCATTAAATGTAAGAATGACCAGGAAGAAGCAAATAGGAAACACAGAGGCAAGAGAGAAAGCTGCTGTGGAAGAAGAAAGTTTGGGGGAAAAGAAAAAAAAAAA
>VYZV01004638.1:5818-23552 GCA_013401275.1 Pandion haliaetus | reverse complement strand
TAAAGAAGATGGAGCCAGGCTTTTCTAAGTGAAATTCAGTGAATGAACAAGTGTCATTGGCCACAAACAGAAATACAAGAGATTCTGCTTAAACATAAGAGAATTCTCTTGCACTGTTAGGATAGCCAAACACTGAAATTGTTTGTCCAGAGACGTTGTGGAGTCTCCATTCTTGGAGATATGCAAAATCCAAGTGGACAGTGTCTTAGGCAACCTTCTGTAGTTGACCCTGCTTGAGCTGGGCATTGGGCTAGGTAATCTCCAGCGCTCCTATCCAATCTCAGTGGTACTCTGATTCTGTGCACTATTTTGTTTTTTAGTAAAATATAAGAAATATCAAACTAAGTACTGACTTTCCATAGAATTTAGTGTCCGTTCCCAGAAGCAAAGGTCACACTGTTGATATTCTTCTTCCAGTTTCTGTATCTTACACTCTAGAGGTACATGGTCATCTAAGATGTAAGTACAGCCAAAATCAGAAGCCTGAGACGGGGTAAAGACTTTTATATATGTCTTCCTAAGCTTTCATGTGGTACTTCTAAAACTTCTGAAAGAGGTATCAGATGTTTTGTAGTAAGTTTTTCTTAACCCTTCCCGTTGAAGATGTTTCTCTTTTTGTAAAGTAGTTTCACGATCATTAGGCTTAAGGCAAACTAAGAATGATGTTATATAATCATAAGCTATAGAATGTCTTCCATTTAGTGTCCCAAGAGCAGAAGAATATGGATTCCATTCCTCATCTATGAAAAAAATAAAGGTCCAACAGATCTCCTTTAATTGCTTAGTTTCACATGGTGCTTTGATGATTTAGATATGTGATGCTCGGAGGTATTAGCTGAAAAGCATTTTTTTAAAGGAGTGTCACTTTTTTGAATTGTACCGTCTTCCTGAAATTTATATTTGACTTAGTCAAACAATGCAGTTTCATTTATCTTCCCTTCTGATAGACGTCTGCAGTCACTGAGATTCTGCATTAATTGTGTGAAGTGAATCTTCAAAGACCAAGTCCTGCACAGGATCTCTTGCTCCTGAAAATAAGTCTAACTAACTCCTGAAATTATTAAAAAAAAAAAAAATATTCCAGGAGAGTGTACGGGGTTTCATTTTGTATCACTTTAAATGTTTGTTTACAATACAGTTGTCTACCATGCCAGTGGAGGAAAAGAAGGCATTTCTAAGGTACTCATCTGTAAGTTTTTAATTATTTACTCTAGGATAGCATTAATCACAGCTTAAAACTGGCACTTTCTCTCCTGTGGCCATAAAAGCAGCTTAGGTTTTCTTGCTAAGTGCTAGATGTGTAGAAATTCATATTTGGTCAGATGAATTTGACCTACAGTTTTCAAACTGAGAATAGTTTTCATTACAAAAAGCTAATATACTGAAAAAAGCTTGCTTATTTTGGGGAACTGGTGTAGAGCCTTCTGATTATTATTTTATTTTCAATTCACTTGTCTAGTCTAGTGTTTAATATTTGAATGTGTAGAAGGACAGGAAGATTCTATAAATCATAACATCATTATTTTTTGTCTTAGGAATCTCTGGAAAAATCCCTAGTGCACTGTGTGTTTGCTGAATATGTTCTTTGGAACCTGAGTTTCAGTACTGATACTTAGAGACTGAAGGAAGTTTTATTTTAAATATATGATAGACATTCATAAACAGATCCCATTATTAAATAGTTTTAATAATAATAATAATAATAAAGCAACTTATGGCTGTGAAATCATCCTAAACAAAATCTGTCAATGCACCAATGTTCCAACCACAAAATGTAATCTTTAATTTATTTCAATGTGAAATTAGTTATAAGTGATGTTCATTTTACAGGAATGGATATTGGTTTGGTACATTCAGTAAACACTGAATATCCCCGGTGAACCAGGGAGTCTTTGACATCATCTGCTCTGATAAGGACAGAGGATGTTGACAGTTTTCTTAAAATAAACTATTGAAAGGGGAGCTAGCTCTAGAGAAAAACACTTGAGTAGATTCAGAAAGCATCCTACTCCCAGATTTAAGGAAGTGTGGAACTGGTTGCCAAGAATCAGAAAAGTTATAGACTAAGGTGGAGGATCTTGGCTTTTTTTTTTTTGTATTTTCTGCAACATTAAGCCATTAGACTTTTTTTCTAGAGAAAAAAGGCTGATCAGTTTAGATATCTTAAATTTCTGTACAAACAAGAACTCATCTTCTAGGAGCTGGACTAGTAAACTAATCAAGAGTGGGAGTAAAGACAGGAAAAGTAAGTATTCCTTTTACACAGAATTGCCAAGAACTGAATTAACCAAAGAACCATGAGATGTGCAAAACAAAAGGTTGCTCGGGGTTGTTTGGGATTTCTTTTGTAAATTTCTTATACCTAAGTGCTAGAGGTCTTGCTAAGAAAAGAGAAGAGTTGGAATTGCAATCGCTGTATATGCTACTGCCCCCCATGCCCTGAGTCATATTTTTGTTGATTATGTCAGTTTAAAAGCTACTCAATCAGCCATGATCTGGTAATGTGTGACCAAACAGTGTGCATTCCATTTTAAAATAGGAAGTAATGTCATATAGTTATGAACAGAGGATATAGGCCGTATGTACACAAGAGGGCATTCTATCTTCAGAAGGGAATTTTGAAAAAGTTGTGAGAGACAATCTAGTTAACATGAATGTCCAGTGCAATGATATAGCAGGCAAAGATAATTTATTCCTTCTACCTATTTCTTCCTTTTACATATAAATGGGAATACTTAATAGGAGCAAAAAAAGTTATAATACTAGTGTCATTGATTATATATCATATTCATTGTCTGTATATAATTCAGATGCTGACACTGCAAGAAGGATATTGAAACAGTTAAAGACGTTTCAGAGGAGAGCAGTGAAAGCCATTAAAGTACCGGGAACTGTGCCTTAAGAGAAACTGTGTCAAAAACCAGTTTGCTTGCTGAATAAGTCATCACCAGAAGAATTTGAACATGTTACTTAAACACATATATGGATGTGGAAATCTGAGTAAATTGCAGTTGACCATAAATTTAAACACTTGTTTTGTTTCTACTGTATCTTTGTCTTAAATGTCATGTACTAAACAAAAGAAAAATACCAAACTGTCTTTCTGTGGATGAGGCAGTAATTTAAAAAAAAAAATCATAGATTACTGAGTAGGTATTTTTAAAGAGAACAAGAGAATGACTTTGACAGTGGTGAAGAATTTTTCCCAGAAAATTTCCTGAAAGCTTGACTTGCAGTTGAGGTATTTATTCAGCCATTTAAAAACTGAAAGCAAGAGAAAAGAGAAGTTATCTATCACTTGACGAGTTGAATCTCAAAATTAGAGATCATAATTTTTCATCTGGGAAAAATAAACTTAATGAAAAAACACAAGAAAACCCAGAACACAAGAAAGAAATCTGGAATAATGAAAAGATTTTGAGGTATGTCTTAAAAATTGAGTTATCAGATGTAATAAGAAAAATGAGGAAGAGATTTATTTTAAAGTGCTATTTATGTTGCTGAGGTATAGACAGAAACTTTAATTTATAGAAATTCATCCAAGCTGGAGCTTCAGCTTTGTTTCTGCAGCACAACTTTTCTGGCCTGATACATTCAAATTTTGAACAGAAGGTCCCAAAGAAGTGACCATGGTTGCCCATGCAATTAGGGAGATCAGCAACAATTCTCTGGTTGCAAAGATTGTTCCCAGGGAGTGCTCCAGGTGAGATGCTGTGCCACTGGAGCTAGAGATGGCTATTGGACACAAATCTGTCACCACAACACCTTAGGAAGCAAGTATGAAAATTCAATCACAGCACCTTGTGTGTTTGAAAAGTAATGCTCAACCAGGCAGGTGGTACAAAGAATAGGGAATGATTTTATCCCAAGTCTGGCTTGTCCATAAAATAAAAAAACCATAACAGATTCAAAGGCTGGAATCTAAAGCTAACCATATAGGGTTACTGATAATATGTGCTAGCAAGGGTGATAAGTAATCGTTGAAACAATTCTCAATAGTTACAGAATATTCTTGATGACTCTAAATTTTACCCAAGGAGTTGTGCTTCTCTAAAAATTAAGCTTTTTTAAACTTTAGCTGCTGGAGTGAAGTAAATTGCAAGAAATCTCATGGCCTTTTTTTGTGTAGTAGGCCAGATCACATAATCACAATGATCCCTTTTGGTTTTAAATAAAACCCATGAATACTATGCTACTCTTCTGCTTCTTCTGTGCTGATACTGCAGTCCATTAGAAGCCAAATCGCTCAGGGTGTCTAGTCTAATTTGTGAAAATGCTTATGGAGAGCCTAGATAATTGACATTTGAACTTTTAAGTGAAAATGTGGCTCACCTATCTTGTCAAGAAAGAGTATTCTCAGAACAATATTTTGACAATAATTTTGAAGTTTTGAGCTACTAGTTATAGATATGTATTGGCCTGTGTTGCTCATTATTATTTCCTTTACTTTCATAAATAATCAGTCTATCACTGCACCTAGAGTGTGGCCTCTACTTCACCCACCTTGTACCAAATTTCAGTAGGGAAAAGAATGCTTAGATATACTGTAGATGATTGCAGGAAGAATAAAGTTCTTTTGCATTTGAAGTACTTTATAATATGATTTGATACTGACCTCTAGCACTGGTGGAATGATCTCTGGGTATTGCTTGCCTTTTTTTTATTATTATTATTACTTACAAAGTTTTAAAAACTGAAATTGTTGCCATTCCAGTTAACTTAGCAATACAGTCTGATGTACGTTTTTAATTCTCACACTTGCCAAATACAACTAAGTTATTTTTATAATATGTAACTGCTTGTAAGAGTACAATAATGTAAGCATGAACTTCTCATGAGCTTTTGACACCAAAAATGTAAATAGATTGCTCAGTACGATCCCACAGTATTTCCATCTGCCTTATTTTCTTTATTACAGCCTAGCACATGGTCAGCCTCAGCCAGTGATCCTAGTGTTGCTTTTACGTGGACATTCAATACCTGTATCCCTGGTGTGGGAACAGTTCTGTTCTGTAGCTTTTGTGTAGTTCCACTAATATCAGAAACAATGATTCACTCAAGATCTCATGCATTGAAAAGGAATAAATACTCCTTAGCTTTCTTTGTATATTAATTCTCGTGTATGAAGTAGAAATTTATTCCAGGATGCCTTATGGACTGCGTTACTTAGTGTTGTGGGTTAATCCCAGTCAGCAGTTCAGCACCACACAGTCGCTCACTGACTCCCCCACAGTGGGATGAGGAAAAGAATCGGAAGGGTAGAAGTGAGAAAACTCACGCGCTGAGCTAAAGACAGTTTAATAGGTAAAGCAAAAGCTGCGCACACAAGAAAAGCAAAACAAGGCATCCATTCACCACTTCCCATTGGCAGGCAGGTGTTCAGCCATCTCCAGGAAAGCAGGGCTTCATCACACATAACGGCTACTTGGGAAGACAAATGCCATCACTCTGAACATCCCCCTCCCTTCTTCTTCCCCCAGCTTCATGTGCTGAGCACAGTGTCATATGTTATGGGATATCCTTTGGGTCAGTTGAGGTCAGCTGACCTGACTGTGTATCCCCCCCAACTTCTTGTGCACCCCCAGCCAACTCACTGGCAGGGTGGTGTGAGAAGCAGAAGGCCTTGATGCTGTGCTAGCACTGTTCAGCAGCAACTAAAACATCAATATGTTAACAACACTGTTTTGGTCAGGAAGCCATACCATAACACCGTACAAGCTACTATGAAGAAAATTAACTCTATCCCAGCCAAAATGAGTACATTTAGTAAAACAGAATTATCAGAGCATGCTTTGCTTCAGCTCTGTTAATATAGTGCTAGGATTTTATTTCCTTATGCTTATGTTTACAGAACTAAATCTCTAGAACAAATTAAATGCATGACAAAACAAATATTGAAGGAATGCTAGGTTTAAGGATGTATAGGAGCCTCTGGTGAACTGGCTTGGGTGTTGTTCTGGCTACCAATTTTTCTGCTCTTTAGTGGAACAACATTGTGTTGCTCCTGTAATTTGGGGTAGAAGACTAATACTATTTTAATTGAATTTGCAGCTGAAAACAGTTGGTGAAGGCAAAGGCCTTTAAACTGTAACAGAGCTTTGCTACCAGCTCTTTTCACTTCTGTTTCCCTATGCTTACAAATTCTGGTCTTAATACCATTTATTTTTGCTAGTGTTGTCAAAAAAGGTTTCATTAATTTGCATCAACTAAAGATTTCCCTTTGAGAATCCTCTTTGAAATTAATAGGATTTGATTGCTTGCACTTCTACATGCAAGTTAATATAATCCAACAGGCATTGCTTCTGCATGTAAACAAACAGTGTGAAATTATAATTACAACTAGTAAGTAGAGCAAGAGAAGAAAATTTGTCTAATTTTTATGCAAGCTCTATGTCTATTTTTTTTTTTCTTTTAATTTCATTTAAAACACACTCTTCTTACTGCTCTGGCAGTACTAGCAAGCATGAGGGAGCAGGGAATAATACTGAATATGATTTGGAATACATCAATGTTCCATACATTATTGTGTTGTAGAGACAATTCTAAGCAAGCACTAATAAAATTGAATGTTACTTAACCTAGCCTGGTCCTCGTACCTAAGCTGATTTATTGATACACAATCCCACAGTGTAATATTAGGGCAAAGTTTTGGTTTTGGTGAGTATGATAGATAGTTTTTATCTGTTATTCAGGTATGCTACTCCTTGGGTTAGGCTAAATAGCAGCGATGAAGAATCTGTATTTGCTTTGCTGCTGCTGAATATCAGGTCAGGCAGAACCATTTAGGAGACAAAAGACTGCATTTGAGGAATGAACATCCTGAGTTGAGGGATTTTTGCAGAGTGCAGTGGGGCAGGCACTTCCTCATTCTAGGAAAAAGAGTTGTCAGGATAGTGAAGACTTGGGGTGGAGTTCGGGGACTTTGCTGAAATGAGCTCCTAGCAGACACAGCAGACCTTGGAAATTATAGAAAGAAACAAACTTCTAAGGCTCAAGAAGGGCTTTATAGAGTTTGTTGCAAGCCAGACAATCTGAGAAGTGTTAGCTGGGAGGAAGCTTGGGGAAAAAAAGATCTACACAGGAGGGACACATGAAGCAGGGAGGTGGTACTCTTGTACTCTAATCCTAGTCATTGGTTTCTAATCATACTGTACCTCTCTTAGAGGTTGAGGGTTTTTTTTGTTTGTTTGACTGTTTGGGTTTTTTTTTCCTATCTAAAAGACTAATTTTTGGTTGTGTTTTAAAAATACCTATTTTTTGAGATTCAAAATCTTTGAGATATCAGGGTACTAAATTAATGGAAAGGTGTTTGCAGATCTACCTCAAAGGTTTGTTCCTCAGGGTCTCAGTGAAAAACTTTGGTGTCAATACTCTACATTTAAACACAATTTATTGATGCATAACCACTCCACAAATGAAATAAAATTTAAACTATTTCCTGAGCTCAGGCCTAACAATTAATCAAATACATCTCTAAAAACAGTCTACAGAATAACAGTCACTGTACTGCTCCTTAGCACTGTAGAAAGCTATGATACATTGATTTTAAATTGACTAATTAAGTTTTTGAGATGGAAGCGTTATCTTAGTCTGCAGACTATTTAAATCACAGGAAGCAAACAGCTGTATTAGAATAAATAGATCTTTCCTTTCAGCCTGTTACTAAGTGTTGTCCAAAAAACCATTGTGAAACTCTTCTGCAATGATTTTGCAGACAATTTTTCTCAATAATGACAGTATAATAAAATGATTTGTTCAGTGGTGATGGTTCATTCATTTATAGAAGAAGTAATTTGATTGAAGATGATCAAAGTGACCAGCTAAATAGACTTTGATATATTGTGACTTTCTCATTTCCAGAAAAAAGCTAACTTTAAAAAATGAGCTCTTCATATCACACGAGCACACTCTTTGGCTCCCAGTTCCTCAAGCTTCTGCTTGCCTCTTAAGGGGACTGTTAAAAGGAGCAACAATAAAGATGGCTGTCATTCCCAATATTCTTGAATGTAGAGAGCAGGACAGAGGAAAGTAGAGAATTTTACTGGCCAATTACGTGGATTTGCATTGTGTGTTCTGTTCTGAGTGAATAAAAATAGATATGCACAGGAGTTTGCAAGTTCAGAGCAAAAAACAGTCTCAGTTGGGGAGGGGGGTGGGGTGAGGGGAAGAAGAAAAATAGGTTTTTGAGAGCTGGAATCGGAGAGGATTGCTAAAGTCTCTGCTCCTGAGAGGAGATTGTTCTCCTGTGATGTATCAGTGATAAGAGTTTGGAGAAAGAAAGGGAGCTCTGCTTCAGAAAGAACAGATTTGCTGTGATTCTGGGTGGATTGCAGAGCGGTGACAAAAGAGTGGAAGCCAAACCCTGATTGCAGAGAAAACAACAAACAAACAGAAAACTGTGACAGCACTTTACCACTTCATCTTTAATCCTTGATCTTGGTTATCATTCATTGCACAACGAGAAAAGCAGAGGAAAGTGGAATTTGGAGGAGATTGTGAGTGTTAAGTGGTGATGGTAGTTTAGTTAATTGTGCTAACTTCAAAATGGCAGTAGGTAGCCTCTCAGTATATTGAACACTGTGAATCAATGGAAAAGAGCTCCACAGATGTCAACCCAGGATCCAATTTACACAAGGAAAATGGAGAAAAAAACTTATATGAAAAATTTTATTCTGCCACATTCCTGGAGCAATATGATAGTGAGTGTCAGTCATATCTCAAGAGAAGGCCTGCAGAAGTAAACTAATTAAAGACATCACAGTTTTGTTGAACTTACAGAATCAAAAGGTCTTTTGGAGGGTTGGGTTTTTTTTAATGTTTATTGTTCTGTGCAGATCTGTTGAGTAATATGGAGATTATTACTGTCCAGATACTGTGATTTCATTATTTAAAAGGTCTGCACCAGATTTTTTTAGCTGAAACAACTCCAATTTTTCATTAAAAGTTTTGGGACAGACTTTTTAATAGACTTTCTTGTAGTGATAGAACAAGGTATAATGGTTTTAAACCAAAAGAGGGTACATTCAGACTAGCTATAAGGAAGAAATTTTTTGTGATGAGGGTGGTGGAACACTGGAACAGGTTGCCCAGAGGGGTAGTAGATGCTCCATCCCTGGAAATATTCAAGGTCAGGTTGGCTGGGCTCTGAGCAACCTGATCTAGTTGAACATGTCCCTACTCATTTCAGGGTGGTTGGACTAAATGACGTTTAAGGTCCCTTCCAGCCCAAACCATTCTGTGATTCTACTATTCTATGATTCTAACTTTCATAGAAGCACATAAATGATTTTCAAGACAGCATGGGAACCCACTGTATGTGAAGATAATAAAAAGAAACAAATACTGCAATTTAAGAAGTTAACCTTGGTCCTGTTCTTTTATCTGTAGATAAATCATGGTTTCAACAATGCAAAGACAAAATAGAGGGGGTTAAAAAGAAAGTGTAGAAAGATAGAACAAAAAGAAACAAGACAATACGTAAAAGTTTATTTTTAAAACAGTAGAAACATAGGGTAGACCTGTTAACATCCCTGGAGTAATTAATAAGCTGTTTAGTAAAAGCTTATGAATAAATTTGGTGTTATCAACTGTGTAAATACTCAAGTAAGTCTGAAACTTCAAAGGCTTCTGGATATATTAAAATTATACTAAGTGTGCTTGAAATCTCAAAACAGCCAATAATAATAATTAGTCCCTTGTTAATATTACCTCTTTCTATTTGCTTAGTCATTTTCAAATTAGTAATTTTTCATCTAACTACACATATTGGTCAATATGTTTGGTAATTATACTGAAACAAAAGCCACATGGACCACACTGAGATTTTTTAAGAGGGTCTGGATATAGGAACAGAAGGGAAAGTTGATTTCTTGTTAACAAAAATTGCTGAGGTTTAAGTTTGTGACAGCCACTTTAAAGAAATTAAGAAATATACATCTTAGGGATCAGAACTACATTAGATGGAAGAATACACTTAATATGTTTTGAATGGTGTTATTTCCCTTCTGACTCCAGTGAAACTGTGAAAAAGAATTAATTTTAAATTTTATCCAATGTTACTCACATGATTTGTGGTGGGTATTTTCATTGACTGTGTAAACAGAAACTGGATGTATGTGTAATTTAGTGTCTTTGCCCCCCTGGGAAATCCCAAGGGAGAACATTTTGTTCTCAAGTGTCTTTTACAGTTTACAGCAAAAACCAGCATGACAGCTATCCTAAACATCCACTGGCAGGATGGAGAAGAAGCAGAGGAAACAGAATCAGCTTAAGAGAATGTGAATGCCCAGGGTTGCAGATGTTGGCCTTGATACTGTAAAGACTTGCACCAGAGCTTAACTTTATGCTTTGTAAGCAGTCCTGGTGAATTTAGCTGAACTGTTCAGAGGGCATAAAGTTAAGTAAGTATGCAAAGTTTTGCAGAATAATGAGTTTGGTTGCATTTTTATTTTTTTCCTAGGAAGTTGCAGCGGACCATTAGAGTGTACGTCCGACTGAGAGGACAATGGACTTGATTTAAAGCATAGCTTTTTTTTTTTTTCCTTGAGATTTGCACTTTACATCTTATCAGTTACACAGTGTATTTCTGTGGGCTTCAAAGTACCTTTTTTTCTTGGTTAGACTTTGTCAGCATTTATTGCTTTGGGATTTTTTGCAAGCAAGGTTTCAGATGAATTCAAATAGAAGCATAATGTAATAATTTTAGAGTATTTAAAATTATTTCAATATTAACCAGATGTGGTATTAATGAATTTTTAAAAATATTTCTCTCAATTATGATGCCAGTGATAAAAACAATGAAGCAATATATATCTCTTCCTAAATCAGAAATCTAAAACTTGTCCTGGTGTCACATTCCAAAGTTGGAGCAACTCAGGTTCGTGGATTTCCTTTGTCAGAATTAAGGTGAAATGACACCAGGGGAGTTCAGACAACAATCAACATTTATTCAACCTAGCTAACCTTGCCTAAGTACAAGTGAACTTATCAATATGAACCTTGCATCATGTCATTTTGCCACTGTTTGAAAAGAGAAGAGAGGCGTAGAAAAAGAGGTGGAAAAAGGAACATGAAACTGTGTCAGAAGGGGATCCCTCCCGTTGAGTCACAAGGTTCAGAGAGGACCCCCTTGCTTTCTGGACTCCGTCTCAAAGAAGAGCCCAGGGGCGGCTAGATCTACTCCTAGTCTCAGACTTGGTCAACGGTTTACGTTTCAAAGGATGGGGTGTAGGGACGGTGGAAAAGAGAGAGGGAAAAGAGAAATAAATAAATAAATAAATAAAGACAGACAGAAAGAAAGAGAGAAAGAAAGAAAAGAGAGAGAAGAAAAGGGTTTCATCAGTCCTGGGTCCAGCGTTGGTCCAGCCAGCATAGGGATCCAGTTCTGGAGGGCGTGCACCGAGAACTCGTTCTTTCTTCTTTTATAGTGTGTTAGTCAGTGGTCTCAACAAGCACAGTTCACGTTCCTGGGGTTCTCTGGAATCAGTCAGTGAGCTTGGGGGGGTTCACTGGGGAGTTACCTCTCTTTCTCTGCTGGCATGACCGCTTAAGATAGAAGCACAGTCTCATCCTCAGTGGCGCCGCCTCCTCCAGGCGCATATGCTGTGCTCCTTCTCATGGTCACTTAAGATAAGGAATTGCGGCTTCAGAGAAGTGCAGTCCCACCCTCCGTGGGGCCCTCTCCTCTGGCTACATTGTCCTTTTCACACAACTGCAGCATTTTTACAGAGGCATCTTTTCCACCAAAGTTCTTTAATGAATGTTTGAGCCATTGGTATAATTTGTCAGACCGTCACACCTAGAGCTGCCTAGTTCCTTCTTACATCAGTATAAATGATAACTAGCTGAGATGCAAACGCCTACATGATATGCATTGTGAGCCCCAGTCTGACTGACTGAGCTACACTTCTTGAAACCAGATTTTTTTTAATGCATGCACCATCGAGATCTTTCTTATTAAAGTGACTAAGTGACGTAAACTGGTTTTTTTTGTATGTTAGCTGGAATGAATCACATAAATAAATGTCAGGTGATATTCCTTACTTCTTTGTCTTCACTGACAATGGCAACACAATTCTACAGGCTTTTCTTCTGTGAAGTAAAGGAAGGACTTTTTCTACTTTATTTGCCTCAGAAATATTGGCATGATATTGTAACCATGGGTATTTCATAAAGCTTTGAGCATACTTACCTTGTCAGGTAGATTATTAGCTAACCTAATAATTAGCTAGGCATGTGTTTTAAGCTGGTGACCCATCTTTGGTGGCTGCACTTGATTTTGTGTAGTATACACAGAAGTGTACACAGTGCAAGGGTAGAGTGGTTACTCTTGCCTGTAGTTTGTAGTATTACCCACATTTTGAGGTCGGTATGACTTCAAACGAAACAGGCTGAGACACTACAAGGCTGTTGTTAATAATTAACAATTAATATATTGACATATGCTGCTTTATTATTAGTGACATTTTTTCTTGCAAACTAGACATACCAGGATAGAAAATAAGCATACTCCAGACATATCACTGGAACATATTAATACAACAGGGCCTTCATTAGATTAAACACCACCTAAGGCATGTTTAGGTTTACTTTCCTTTTTGGCTACAACTGCGATTTTAATACCTGAGATACCTATCTTTCCTCAGTAAGCTGATGAAAAGTTTCTGTGTGATTTTGTTTAAGCAGGTCTGCTTGCTTTACTCTTGTTTGAGACTGTGTTTCAGGCAAACTTCAGGAGATGGCTTGCAACATGTAAACCTGAGGTCTCAATCAGGAATTAAATGACCTTGTTTTAATGTCTGGACATATGATATTTCTGTGAAATTCTTGTAAGAACTTTCTGACTGTGGAGAATCTTTCATAGACTGATGTAGTTTGAAACATTGCTACTAGTTTGCTAATTTTCATGTTTGCCTTAATTAGTGATTTGTAATCAAACTTAATATGAGACCAAATTCTGTAGAGACTGCTTTTGACTTTGATAGTAAAATCATATTGTGCATATTTATCAGTTACATATACCAGGAAAACTATATTTGGGTTTTGTTCTATATATTGCTTCATGCTCACTCTTTCAAGAAACAGTGAATGGAATTGGTAGGAAAAAGACAGGTCTCCAAAGGGTGCATGCATAGTATTCAGTCAAGTTCGGTTCATTCCTACTGTGAACACAAATGTAGCAGGTTACCTGTGCAATATCTGGTTACATATGCAATGTTAAAGCACAGAATATTAATAACAGAGATCGTAGTAAAATGAAGGTAATCCCCCTGAGAATTTTAACAATGAGGGCAACAATTTAAACAAAAATACCGCTTTGCTTCTCCTTTTATCACATTTTGGTTGTTTTATCACTGATTTCCTACTTCTACAGGATGGGAAGAAACAGAAGAGAAAAAAAAATGGAAGAAGCCGTATGACTTACAGTGAATTAAAATGAATGCTAAAATGATCTATAATTTGAACTTGTCTCTCCTTTGTAAGTTTTGAATTTGGAAAAAAATGAATTGTGATAATTTTTTACTGAAACTACACTCTGGGAAAAAAATGTTAAGAAATTACTTTTTCAGTAACTATTTCCATTTATATGGAGTCATATAATCTGAGGTTAACAAGCTAGAGGAAGAGCTGAAAACAACAGATTTCATATGGGTTATTAGCTCACTTTGGTAGTAATAAAATATTTTATCCTTACTATGGAAGTATTAGGAAACAGAACTATATTTACTATTTCTGTATGAGTCTTTATCATTCTTTTGCAGTTTATTGACCGTAGCTGCCTACTAAAAATTTGGTCCAGGGAAAATACAGTTCCTCTCAACCATGACATTGTGTCAAAACATCTAATATTTTTAAACCATTCCTAACATATTTGTCTAACCTGTCCTTAAGATCTCTAGTGACAGAAATTGCAAAAACTTCTATTGTAAGCTGAGAATTCCCTTATTTTTTCTACATAAAAAAATGTTGGTTTTCAAATTCTGTAATCTGAATCTTTCTTATTTCAATTTATATGTATTTCTTCTTATCCTTTCTTTGGAAATAGAGTATTCCATTTCTCTGTACATCAGTCATCACTAATTCTTTAATCATTATCTTCCCTATACTCCCTAACCTGGATTAGCAGAATCATTCTATTCCTTTGTAGACTTCCAACTGTGGGAAACAGTGGAAGACGTTGGGACATCTAGGCAATGAAACAGGGATAGTGGCCTGAACTAAACCTGAGGATCCTGTTTAAACTTTACAGCTTAATGGCACACATGAAAATTTCACTCTAGTATCACATAAATTGATAAGAGCTTCCTGCTAAACCTTTACAGGCACAGACAGTTTGAAACACATCCTACTATGAAGGAAATATAGGAGAATAGGAAGTGTCATCTTTATCCTCTGTCATGAATTAGGTCATTGAGATGCTTATATTCAACTCTTTTTTGAACAGAGATTCAGTTGCATTGTTTAATAGGCAACTCTGACAAGTCCAGCTTTTGGTTTTACTTCTTTGTTCCTTCTTTACTTTCCTTTGGGAATCTTATCAGAAAAGAATGTAGTGTAACAAATGCAAAGAAAATGTCCTGATCAGCTTGAATAAGGAAAAAAAAATTACAGTACAGATTTTGTTGATAGAAATCTCAGCTCTGAAGTCTTGCTGGGGTCAGTCTTCCTGGAAAGGTGACAACTTTCATGGACAGCAACCTTGTCTTCTTTTCCTGAGAAGTTAGAAACACTTCGAAGCTAAAAATGAATCTTCAGGTAAAAAATAATGTGCATGCAGTTAAGAACAATTATCAGCATAGCTGTGTGTCATACATGTTGCAAGAGGAAAGTATGTCTAATATTTCATTTGAGGGAATGGGAATCAAGAAAATACAGTAATTAATGAGGGAGAGACATCAATACCTGCATAGATTAGGAATGAGAATAATTACTTTGATTGGGTTAGGGAAATTTGGAATAAAAAAAGTTTGGTGATAAAGAATAAGAAATGGAAAAAATAGATTAGGAAAGAGAACTGAAAACTGAACAGAACACAGGGAAGACTCAATGTAGAACTGATGGACTGAGAAGCAGTTTGGTGTAATGAATATACTTATGGTGAGAATGCTGAGCTGGTAAATAAGGCAAGAGAAAGAAACTCTCTGGTGAATTGAAAGAAATCAAACAGAATGAATCTGATAAGCCAGTGGAAAATAGGGGAGAAATGATGTATTGAGTGAGGAAAAATGCTCAGGCAACAAAACTTTTCTTTTAAAGGAGTAAACAGTGAATTAATTTGGGTATAAATCACAGAATCATAGAAACATAGAGTCATTTAGGTTGGAAAAGACCCTTAAGATCATTGAGTCCAACCATTAACCTAACACTACCAAGACCACCACTAAACCATGTCCCTAAGCACCACATCTACAAGTCTTTTAAATACCTCCAGGGGTGGTGACTCCACCACTTCCCTGGACAGCCTGTTGCAATGATGGATAACCCTTTTGGTGAAGAAATTTTCCCAATATCCAATCTAAACCTCCCCTGCTGCAACTTGAGGCCATTTCTCTTGTCCTATCACTTGTTACTTGGGAGAAGAGACTGACATCCACCTTGCTACAACCTCCTTTCAGGTAGTTGTAGAGAGCAATAAGGTCTCCCCTCATCCTCCTTTTCTCCAGGCTAAACTACCCCAGTTCCCTCAGCCACTTCTCAGAAGACTTGTGCTGCAGGTCCCTCATCAGCCCTATGTCTCTTCTTTGGACACGCTCCAGCACCTCAATGTCTTTCTTGTAGTGGGGGGCCCAAAACTGAACACAGTACTCAGGGTGCAGCCTCACCAGTGCCAAGTACAGGGGGACAATCACTTCCCTCATCAACCAATAACCCCAGGTCCTTTTCCACCAGGCAGTTCTCCAGCCACTCTTCCCCAGGCCTGTAGCATTGCACGGGGTTCTTGTGACCGAAGTGCAGGACCCTGCAGTTGGCCTTGTTGAACCTCATACAATTGGTCTCGGCCCAATGATCCAGCCTGTCCAGATCCCTCTGTAGAGCCTTCCTACCCTCAAGCAGATCAACACTCCCACCCCAACTTCCTGTCACCTGCAAACTTTACTAAGGGCGCACTTGATCCCCTCATCCAGATCATTGATAGAGATATTAAAAAGAACTGGTCTCAGAACTGAGCCCTGGGGAACACCACTTGTGACCTGCCGCCAACTGGATTTAACTTTATTCACCACAACTCTTTGGGCTCGGCCATCCAGACAGATTTTTTACCCAGCAAAGAGTACGCCTGTGCAAACCATGAG
This sequence comes from Pandion haliaetus, assembly GCA_013401275.1. Taxonomy (NCBI): domain Eukaryota; kingdom Metazoa; phylum Chordata; class Aves; order Accipitriformes; family Pandionidae; genus Pandion; species Pandion haliaetus. The sequence continues at coordinate 7,260 of VYZV01004638.1, read as the reverse complement.
CCACCAATTTCTTCAGGAGAATGCTGTGGGAAATGGTGTCAAAGGCTTTACTAAAATCTAGATAGATGACATCCACAGCCATTCCTTCATCCACTAAGTGGGTTACCTTGTCATAGAAGACCAGGTTAGTCAAGTAGAATTTGCCTTTAATAAGGCATGCTGACTGGGACTGATCACCTGGTTGTCCTGCATGTGCCACATGATGGCACTCAAGATGATCTGCTCTATAAACTTCCCTAGGACTGAAGTCAGACTGACAGGCTTGTAGTTCCCTGGATCCTCCTTCTGGCCCTTCTTGTAGATGGGCACCACATTTGCTAACTTCTAGTCAACTGCAACCTCCCCAGTTAGGCAGGACTGCTGACAAATGATGGAAAGTGGCTTGGTGAGCACTTCCGCCAGCTCCCTCAGCACCCTTGGGTGGTTTCCATCCGGCCCCATAGACTTGTGTGTGTCTAAGTGGTGTAGTAGGTCTCTAACCATTTCCCCTTGGACTACGGGTGCTTCATTCTGCTCCCTGTCCCTGTCTTCCAGCTCAGGGGGCTGGGTACCCAGAGAAAACTGGTCTTACTATTACAGACTGAGGCAAAGAAGGCATTACGTACCTCAGCCTTTTCCTCCTTGTCACTAAATTTCCCCTGCCTCCAATAAGGGATGGAGATTCTCCTTAGCCCTCCTTTTGTTATCATATTTCTAGAAACATTTTTTATTGTCTTTTATGGCAGTACCCAGATTAAGTTCTAGTTGGGCTTTTGCCCTTCTAATTTTCTCCCTTTATAACCTCCCAACATCTTTGTAGTTCTCCTGAGTTGCCTGCCTCTACTTCCAATGGTTATAAACTCTCTTTTTTTTCCTGATTTCCAGCCAAAGCTCTTTTTTCAGCCAGGCTGGTCTTCTTCCCTGCTGGCTTTTTTTTTGGCACATAGCGACAGCCTACTCCTGTGACTTTAAGATTTCCTTCCTGAAGAATGTCCAGCCTTCCTGGGCTCCTTTTCCCTTCAGGACTGCCTCCTGTCATGGTTTAACCCCAGCCCCATGGTTTAACTAAGCACCACACAGCTGCTCACTCACTTCCCCCCACCCAGTGGGATGGCAGAGAAAATCAGGAAAAGAAGTAAAACTCGTGGATTGAGATAGGAATGGTTTAATAGAACAGAAAAGAAGAACTTATAATGATAATGACAACACTAATAAAATGACAACAGTAATAATAAAAGGACTGGAATATACAAGTGATGCACAATGCAATTGCTCATCACCTGCCGATCGACGCCTAGTTAGTCCCCGAATGATGATCCCCCCCGCGCCCACTCCCCCCAATTTATATACTAGACGTGATGTCACATGGTATGGAATACCCCTTTGGCCAATTTGGGTCAGCTGTCCTGGCTGGGTCCCCTCCCAACTTCTTGTGCCCCTCCAGCCTTCTTGCTGAGAAGCTG
>VYZV01004637.1:237698-279821 GCA_013401275.1 Pandion haliaetus | reverse complement strand
CAGCTGTATGAAAGTTAGGGAACATTGGCCTTTGGACACCCTCTTTATGTCAAACTCCTGCTTTACCTTCCAGAAGAACAGAGGTGTTAAACCAGATGTGCTGGCCAAGTTGCACTTCAGGCACACAGATTTGGACCTGACCTTACCAAGTGCTGAGTAGTCTCAATTCCCTTGAATATTTTAGCCTGCTCAGAGTACTAGAAGTATTCTGCATCTTGAAAAAAATGTTGAATTCTTTTCTTTAAATGATTTTCTACTAAGTCAACTTGAAACATTTCATTTTCTTCTAAACCTAAAGTTAACATGGACTCTTAAATGGCTGCCAGGCAACATCCCCAAAAGACTTTTAAAAATGTACTTCTGGGTATGCAATGCTAGTCCAGAATGTGCTTAGGGATTAAGGAGAGGAAAGACTTCAGATCCTATAAGCAAACCATACCATGCTGTTATTATCGTCTTCAGCTTCAAAGAAATAATTTTGCAACATTCATAATTGCAGACTAACCAACAAAGAGATGCACAGCTTTACTGGATGCCCTGAAGAGAGGAACTCCATTTTCATAGTGACAGTCCATGTTTTGTACCACAAACTAAGACAGATTCATGAAGAACTAGCTTGTGAATTTTTGTATTAGACTTCAATGAGTTTGTCCCAAAAATTTTATCCCAGAAGTAGTTTTAAAATTCATCAGCTGAATTCTCCTAATGACACATAAATGCACAACAATCTTTAAAAACTTTCAACTAATTTTAATTTGTTGATATGCTTTAATAATTTTAGTTTTATGAACTTCATTTTTAAGTCTGTTTTCTCTGTAACCTATATTTCGTGTACCTCTCTTTAAGAGGAAAGTTAGGAAAATCAAAAGCCTGCAATTAAATTTCCAAGAGAAACTAAAATCCTGTGAAATTCTGCTAACATTGCTGAAAAAAAAGGAAATAAAAAACTTCCAATGGTGAACACAACCACTGGATCATTCAGTTAATTTTAAAGCACAAGTTCACTGAGTCCCTCCTGGAAGTACAAGTGAAAGGAGCAAAAAGTAGTAGTTCAGCATCCAGGACCATTTGGTGCTTCCCTGTTCTGTGAAGGATGTATGTAGGTTACAGATGCACCCTTATGGGCATGCACACAGCATAGCAGATATCCAAGTGGTTCACCAATTTAGGTTACAAAGCAGGTATCATCAGATGGCAACAGGATTTACAAATTACCACAGAGGATCTTTATTTGAACTAGTGATCTAGAAATAGGCAGCTCCTCATCTCATTGTAATTTTTCTGAATCATCCACTTTCTTGATAATACTACTTTCTATTTTAAGCCCCTCAATTTTCCTGGTGTTTGTGTTCTTCTTGATTAAAATCAGCCTTTTCCACTGCATTTTGACTAAGTCAGCTGTCTAAGCAAAGCACTTGTGAAATACATGCAGTACTGCAGTATACTTAAGAAAGACGAATCAAGGTCACTGGATATTTCCATTGTGTATAAATTCCCCTGGGTCATTAGCAAAAACCCCACACAGTCAGGTGGTCTACACCACAAAGTTTTTTAGCATTATTTACCAAAAAGCACACTGTTGTTTCCAACAGTCCATTTAAAATCAGCTTCGTGTTTTGCAACAAAATTAGAGAACAAAGCTACAGCTAAGCAAGTACTTGTTTTAAGAACATAAATGTATCTTAACACATAGATTTCAATAATTCATAGCTGACTAGTACAAGCACTTGTCATTACTGTTGTTATCTTTAAGTGATGAAAACAGCAAAAACGTTACACCACTATAGCTTACAATGTTTCTAGTGAGAAAATATTTTAATGAAAAATCAGAATTTAAACATATGAGTGTCTCACGGCACAGACAAAATCGAAAAAGAAAAAAGTGAAATTCCTCCTGTAAAATCTAGTGGGGAAAAAAATGCACGCTTCTCATCCGTCATCCCAGGCGCTTTGATTTTGGAATAGAGAGTTACATTTTTATCAGCATGTTTTCAGATCCACAGTACGCTCTTCTGTACTTATCAGTTAACAAAAATCTAAAAAAACTTCAAACCACTGTATATACATTTCTACAATACAGGCATATGTGTGAGAGAGAGAGAGAGAAGGCAGAGCTATAAATATTAAGTGTTTTTATCCTTAGGCAATGCTAAAGTTTAGACAAAAAGCAATTCTCTTGACAAGTTTTATGGAAGATAAATGTTTTCTGACTCAAATGCATTTTATAAGATTTACAAGACACTGGCAGGAATGTCTAATGCATTTCATTTCATAACTCTACAGTCTGAAGCTGAACTGGGTGTCCCAGAGGAACTGGTCTCATACACTGTCTTCTTGGACACAGCGATTTTTCACTGCTTTGCCACAGATGCACTTCTAGCCCAAAGTGAGATATTGCCACTTAACAGCTCTTCAGTACATATGTTGAACGAGCTGAGGTCTTGATTCAGCTGCTAGTGCACAAAAGCCCACAGAGTAATTGAAAGTAGTGTCTCACCAGACAGATGGGAACTATATGGGCAAGGCAGAAAATAAGGCTATTTCAGATCAAGAAGCTGCCTCCCGAAGTCAAAATTAAGATACATTCCAGCGGCACTAGAGGATTTCTAAAGCTTCTTTTGATGCTGTTCATGACGCACAGCTTTTGGGCATGGTCTTTCTTCTCAAATTCATTTCAGTCAGGAGGATGAAACTTTCTGTGGATTTTGGTGGCAGGGCTTTCAGATTTTCACCAACTCTTAAAATGCATTCTGAAATGGTAAAAAATGATCCCTGAATCTAAGAGTTTCACTTATGCTTGACACATACCCTTTGTGCTGAAGGGGAAAGTAATTTGCAGTAGGGCACAAATTGGCAACAGAGGTTGCAGAAGAAAGGTTACGTGGAAATTACTCTTCTGTTTCAACTTAACCTATCATAAAACTGGCAATTTATCAGGGAAAATAGAGGCAAACTGGCAGCACAAATGACATGTTGTAATAGTCATACTATGACAAGGGACAGATTGCCCTTCTGAGAATAGGTTATGAATAGATGTTACGAGTACCAGAAAATGTTTGCAATCAAAAGTGTTAAGTGTGCAAATGAAGTTAATGTTCCGTAATGTCTGTAATAAAACTGAATAAAAAAATCCAGGAATTAACTGCCATTTTAAGTCGTAAGAACAACTGGGACTTGAATAGCTATTACACACTTTTAATGTACCTTAAGACATTAACTTATTAATATGCACTACATCTAGGTAAGGCAGTAACATGCAACCTCTCCTGCAGAGGGGAAAATAAGAGGTAGAGAAGCTCAGTGGCTTTCTCAAGTTCAAAGACAGCAAAATAACTTGTGGCTTCCAGGCCGGTACAGAGGGACAGCTCATTTTTCTCTGGCAAGCTTCTGGCTCATTGGCAAAGCACTGATTTCAACTTATCAGTCTTCAGATGTTGTTAAGACTATCTGAATTCCAGAGACCTCATCTGTGGAAGCTAAAAATCCAGATTGCTAGAGGAAGAGGATGTTTTAATCTTTCATTCTTTATTCTGTCCACACTCACAGTCCTGGTAGAGAGAAGAGTTGTGAGGCCTAAGAAAAGTTTACTGGGCAAAATGTGGAATTGATACAAACTGGTTATAGATTCAGTGAATATAAATGGAGATTAACAGACTTGAGGAGCTTCCACTGCACCAAGACCAAAGAAACTAGACACAGGAAAGTGGGGGGGGAAATTCCTGGAGGAAAAAAAAGAAAAAATTGAGAGCAGAAAACTGATCTGCACGTGATCCTCCCTTATTAAAAACAAAATACTATTCCAAATAATCCCCCAAATTACCAGACTTGGCAGCATTATTACTGCAGCATCATGGCAATTATTCTATAAAGCTGTAGGATTCTTTCGAGATAAAGACTGAGATCAGCAAAAATAAATGCTGCCAATGAACTTAGCATTCCCCAGAAGGTGCCTTAGAGACTTGTCAGGTTCTCTCAACTCCTCAAGATTACTGACCCAACAGCAGTGACCCAGTACATTGTTATCTTGGAAGGAACAGTAAAGCTCAGGATGTCACTGCATATCCTATGCATGCAACAGATGTGAGCACACTACCAAATTTTAGAGGAAAGCAGATCTAGGATCTTTGCCGTTTTAACAGGCCCTTAAGGCTTCTGGGCTGAAGTGTCCAATGACAAATACTGCAGTATGATTTCTGTTGGGTTTAATCCAGATTTTATACAATTAAGAGAAAAGAACTACTGTCAAAAATACTAGAAAATAGTGGCATTTGGTGTAAATAATCCTCTCCCAAATTAATTACATATAATTTAAAAATCTGCAAAACTCTTCAAGAAAAGTTAGCAAATTTACTAAGATCACAATGTGGCTCAAAAAAGCAATTTAAGAGTTTAATAGCAAGTGTCATCTCCACAGACCTGTAAATACTTTGAAATACTTTTACCTCTAAATACTATGAAAATAACAATCGCTGTTGCAGAGGAAACGGTCATCACCTGTTTTCTCTCTTGTGAATGTGAAAGTTATTGATTTGTTTTGACAAGGAGGATAACTGAAGTACTCAATACTTTATTTCATAAATAGTTAGAAATAATAGTTAAACAATGCAAAAAAGCTATGAAAAATCAACCATCTGCAATATCACGAACTAGGATTCATTTTAATTTTAAATGTGAAATATCAGAGCCACAACCTTTTCTTATTTTCTTCTGCAAGGGAGACAACTGCTTCATACTGGGACATGTATCCTTGCTTATTCAGTTTTTAACAAACAGCAGAGCTTCCGCTTCAAATTAATGTTAAAACCAAACAGCATCACCTTCCTTAAAACAGTTAAACTTATTTGTAGACATAAATGTGATGGATGCCTAGAAATTGGAGTATCCATTGCTGTGGGGCAACAGATGCCACAATGAAGTCATACTCTCAGAGATGTCACTGGGCTCAGGACAATGAAGTGCCTTCTGCACGCAGTGTGAGCCAGACAGGAAGACATCTGACCTATGACGGGGGTGGCATGGGCAGGGCAGTCCCAAAGAGGCCTTTGGGAGACACCAGCTATCCTCTGTGCTTGGTGCACCAAGCTTTGGGGTGATGCAGATGCATCTGAGCAGCCCTGCCAGCAATGTGCGAGGTAAGTGGGTAGTCACTGGGCACAGGGGGGAATGTAGATGCTCTTTCCAATCCTACCGCTACAGCCCTTTTACTGATGGGAACAGGAATCTCCCTCATAGCCCTGGCAGTTTTTGCCCAGCAGAGAATTCCCCCATGCTGCAGAAACATTACCCCCCGTGATGTAACCACAGAGGTCTCGCTATCCTGGTACTAAAATAAGCTGACACCGTGGGACAGCCTCTGGTCCCCTGACCGTTTTTCATGCACTAAGGAGAATCTGCCATCTCTAATCGAATTATATTCAACTACGCAATATAAAGAAGGTAACATTATCACAAAGAGGTATTGGGGCAAATCATTAAGCCTTTTGTATGTTAGATCACATATTTTAGCTTCCTAACAGAAGGATGATCTGCTACTCCTAGAACAAGCTGGCTACAAAGCTGTCCTTGGTACTAAATAGAACATGTCATTTTTTGGACTACCTTCCCTATTCTGGGACTTGCTCAATTTTCTTCTACAAGACAAAATAAATTTTCCAAAGCTTGCTGATCTTGCAGTCTATGAGGACAGCTTGCATTGATACAACATGCTTCACTTACTCAAGACTATTCGGAGCAGTATACAGAGATACAAGTGACAGTAATGAAAAACAGCCCCAAGGTGGGTAAGGGACTTCTGATCAAATGTACTACCTTCCTCCAGATGCAAAGGGCTAAGAAGTCTGCTGTGGAATAGGTTAAATACCTATTTTAAGATCAAACCTATAATTTAATTTAAATGAATTGAAATAAATAGTTTATTAAAACCCCTCTGAGTGACTTGCAGGAAGTCCTATAGGTTGTTTCGAGCTAATGGGTAATACTAATCAGATGCCCTGGTTGAGTGGCACATTTCATTTTTATTGCTCTTTTCTGAATCTTACACTTCCTTTCCTTGCTTTTGGCAATCCTCCACATAACCGGAGCTCTGCAGTTATGCACTCTGCAGTACATATTGCAAGTCAGGCATGTCCTATTAAAATCTTCTCCACTGGCTGTATCATCTGCTTCCTCGAACAGGACAACAGATTTCAGGAAATTTGGTCTTTTTCTCCTTTCTGCCACAAACTTGTCAAACAAGCCTGGAAAGACTCTTTCCCTATCTCTGTTTCTCCAGCAATGACCCTGCCCTGAATTTGGTAGACCCCAGAGGAGAGGCCTCATTCAAATACTATCAACATGACTCAAGTGGTGATACTGATACTGAGGTTAGCAGGAAACAGCGAACATCAATATGTAGTTTTAAAAGTTGATCCATTACCTTTCTAGCCTTTGCATGGTCATGGCTAGTGTTTTGTTCAGTTCCTCTATCATCCGGCACCCTGAAGGGTGAATGGGCAATGTGCTGGACCCAGAAGGCAGGTGCTGGCTGTGGCTGCCGTACTGGAGCTGGTGCTGGTGAGCTGCTAACTGGGATGGCAGGACAGTGTGATGGTGCTGGGTCAAAGGCTGCTGGGAGCTCTTCTGCGTGGAATAGGATGAGAGAGAGAGGTCTGGCCCCCCTAAAGGCATGCAAATCATGACTTTCTTTGGAGGTAGTGGAGGTGACAGTTTAACTGGCATACAAGGCAGTTTCACAGGAGCGCCAGGATCTAAAACAGAAGAAAGAGAGCCCCTGGTGTTAATTTTCATGTTAGTAAGATGGAGATCAGAGTATCTGCCTGGGCGAGCAGGTACTGAGGTTGCTAGTCAACACAGGAGTGTGCACCCCTTCCCTGCTGCAACAGACAACTCTGTATAGCATGTGCTCAGCGCAGTCTTCAGAGAAAATACTGTTGTTTTGCAGCACTTCCAAGTGTCACAAAAAACATCCCAGGGCTGTGCATGCCCCTTAATAAACCCATGAAGCAACTTTTAACAAGGCTTGTGGCACACTTTGATGCTTTAAAGCTCTAATCCTCCAAAACAGCCCTGTGAGGTAAGCACAATGTCTCCCGCTCAACAGGCACGCAAATAAAGGGAGAGCAATTCGGTGTATGAAGTTACAGGATGACTCACCACCATCACTGCTGGAGCAAAAGCTCAGGGATTCCTGATCCTTCTCAGCCACTGCAGTGCAATTACTACAAGTCACATTTCTTACAGCTTTGTAATGTGCAAAACATCTGGTGTTAAAAATTACATTACAGGGCAAGACAGAAAAGAAATAGGGTTTGAATACTAAACAGGAGTGGTTTGAAAAAACAAAGGGTACAGGAGGAAAAAATGATAAAGGGCAGAAGATTGTTAAGATTAATGTATTCTTTTACAGAAGACTTGGCAGGCACTTTTCTCTGGACTCATGCACTGCATTTGAACCTTTTTAACTCTAGGCACGTTCACTGAATCACATAGTTGACCTACCAGGCAAAGACTCCCCTGACTTCCACGAGAAATCAATGAGAAGTCCACAAGCAAACCTCTCTGCCAGGACTCAACTGCAGGATGGAGATTTTTGGAGTTGCGCCGTGAAATGTTTTCAGAAGGGAGAAAAAGTAATGAGAGGGCTTGTAGTTCCCAAGGTGGGTGTGGGAAACGGTCACAAGGTACGCTAAGAGCAAAACCAAAAGCAAATACATATGCTGTGAGCTGCAACTGTGAGTTTGTGTTTAGGAGGAACGCCAGACCCTTTCCAGCCTGAAGTACCACAGACTCTGCATTTGGCTCTGCAGTGCAGCAATGCGGACAAGGCTTGCATGATCTTTGGCCTCTTGTTGCTTCAGTCCACTCTTCTTGCTGTAACATCGTAAGGGAATTGAAAGGCCAGGATCAGTAAAATGTTGCTCTCCAGGTTTCAAAGGTCATCACCCTCCTGAGCAGTAACATTTCTAAAGTCCTTTTCCAGATTTTTTTTTTAGGATTAACTATCCTTCCCCTTGCCTCCTTTATTCTTTCCTCCCTCCCGGCCTATTCTGGGTATTGCTTGTACTAGTATCCATGTCTAATAGCCAGGGTGCACAAGGTTGATACTAGGACTTCCAAGCGCTAACACTTCTTGAAAATGATTAAGGATAGTAATGTGGAAAAAGACCATGGATGGAGCCAAGCTTAGATATGTCATTAGACTTTTTTTTAGTGCTAGTCATAGCTTCATTGCATCCACAGTATCCACTTGATATTAGTGGTTTTACTACCCTAGGAACAACACACTAAGTCTTCCTTTTCTTCAAAGTGCTTATAAGCTAATGACATAGGAGAGGCAAAGGGTGTGCACAGATGACATAGAGGCATGGAGAGAAATTGATCTTTCCACGTTGCAGAGTGGGGGAGTTAAAGAGAGCAGAATCCAGGTCTTTTGGCTTTCAATGCAATATCATATCCACTTGACATGGTGTCTCTTGAAGGCAAAAATTCTTCTGATGGCTCCACCAAGGCTGAAATCTAACTCAAGGGATTGCTGAAGTACAGGGCACTGCCCTCTCCTCTAAAGCAGATTGCCTTCTGTATAGTAGAAAAAAAAAGACTTTCATGATTTTCTATTCAAGCACAGGAAGGTCTCCAAGTTACTCTGTTTTTCTTACATACATGCTGTGTATATTTCCTCTTTGTATCCTGCATAAAAGAACACACTTCTTCAATAAAAGGTAAATAACAGAAAGTGTAAAGAGTAAATTGTATAGACCCCTGAAAATAAGGGTCCTATGGGATTTGTAGTAACAAAGTGTTTTCATACATTTGTGCTCCAGGCAATTTCACTTCTAGAGCTGGTCCTGAATTACAAAGACTACACTGAGATCTGCACTTCCATTTTGAAAAGTGCAGGTTTGACTGTTGGTTTTAGATCCTCTTCTGCTGTATCTCAATTAAAGCCTTCATCTCACAGTGCCTGTGCCTGGATGTCCCACCACTCTGTGTATGATGCAGGGGAGTCATCCTTAATGGTGAATTCAAAGAGATCCCAGCTGCAGGCATCTCTTGCTTCTGACAGAAGAATAGCTGGAAGTATCAGCTCAGTTTGCTGCCTTCTGTGATCCTGAAGATTAGAGCAATATTGTATCTTGGGAGTGAGTATAACGTGCCAAATGGTTCGGGTATAAAGCAAATAGTAATCCTTCCATCTTTCTTCTAAAACGTAGTGAAAATTTCTTCTCCTTTCTCATGCAGACATTCATGCAGTAGAGTTGTGACACAGGCACTGCAGCTTTGGAGTTGCATGGGAGAACAAGCCTAGATTAATTACCCTGAGTAACCACGTACTCCATCACAAATCAGATGTGCATACTCTGGTATCCACTCTTCTCAACAAAGGTACGGACCTTTAGTTTCCACTTAAATTTAGAGAAATCCTTCATACCAACACGTTTTCAGTGGTATCAGTGCTGGGTGACTCCACTGGACACCTGCCAAAAATCTTGTCCATCATTTTTAATGTAAGGCTTTATTCAGACCGACTGTGTTTCACCCAAGTTCTTAAGCTTGTCTGAATATGGCCCTAATACCTAAATAGAGCCTTGAAAATGAACCAGAGGCATTAAATCTACTTGTCTGCCCTTCACCTTCAGGACAATTCTACTTGTCTATTAAAAAAAAAAAAGGCTAAAAGGAGAATGACTGCAATGGGAAGAGAGTTCATCCATTCACTCAGAAACGTAACAGTGTATCTTCACTGACATCAGTAACGGAGACCTTGTACTCCAAGTTTTACTGCGTGGTCAGATCACTGAGTGTGCTGAACAAATGGGGCCTTGCTCAAATCCATGGGCTCCAGGCCCGCTGCTGGAAACTGCACTACCATCATCTGAAGTAAAGGAGGGAACAACTTCTCCCTGCGTGTAAGAGTGAGATGACAGTGTTTTACAGTTTTTCCTCCGTTTGTTTTAATTTCACAATGTATGTGATTTATGAACGAGGGGTGGAAACAGTTATTCTCTCCAGCATGGAATATCCATCAGACATGGACATCTGTAGATGAATAAGAAGCTAGACAGGGGAAATATGAACAAGGAATCTGTGGTGTCTTCTCAGTGGAACATTACCAGAGTCTTATATCATTGCACAAAGCACTTGTGTGACAGAAAAACAGCAAACTGTGTAAAGCCAGGTGTGCAAGTCTGATTAATCTGTTTTGGCTGAGGTTCTTCATGCTCAAGAGAACAATGAGCAATTTTGCAAGATGTTGGTTCCCAGTGGGGTTGTGACCACTCAGCACTGTGCATGGTTAAGTAATAACTGCCAGAACTGATGAAAAAGATGTTAGACATCAACCTTACCACTACTGATGACAACAAATTACTTAAAAGATAGCTGCGGATGTCACAATATTTGCTACACATCAGACCTTTAACAAGCAGGTCAGCCCTTACGCCTTCCATATAGATAATTTTGCTAATACCTATAGTTAACTGCATTTCCTTTTGGGTTTTCAGGAGATCGATAAAAACACTTTTATTTGCTGCACACAAGGTTTGCTCATGTATGGTTCTTCTGATGTGTTTATGTACACTGGAGCTGTACACCAAGCCTGATGCTTTCTAGCCACTGAATGTGGTTGGAGAATTGGTTGGCACATGTTGCAGATACAGCTGTTGCAGATAGGTTGCTAGAAGTTCTGGATGCAGGGCAGCAAACGTTGCTCCAGCAGGGCTGGTAGAAAAGCTCAATAAAATCCTCAAATTCTGCTCCAGCACAACTATTGCATGAAGAAAGAGGGTGTACCTGGGAATCATGGTCTTGTGGCAGAGCTGGCTGTGTTTGCTATCCTGCCAGTGGCAGAAACTCTCTTTCTTGACTCCTTGTGATACCAAACAAGAGCCAGCATTGTACCGCGACAGCAAGGAAGGCCAACAGCCTCCTGGGTTGTATGAGTAGAAGCACAGCTATTATTCCCCTTCTATTAAGCACTCCTTAGACTGTAACTAGATTACTGTGCCAAGCTTAGAACCCCCCGGGAAAGACATCAAAACCCAAGAATAAGTTGAGCAAAGGGCTACTGCAATAGTTGAGGGCTGGAGCACCTGATCTGCCAGGAGAAGCTGAAGGACTGGGGCTTGTTCAGCTAGCTTGTGGGGGGAACACCTAACAGCAGCCCTCCAGTACCTATGCAGAAGTTATCAATAAGTGGATCCATGCTCTTCACAGTGATGCATGGTGGGAGGAGGACAGTGGGCAAAAACTGAAACAAAAGAGGTTCAAGATTAGATAATAAGGAAAATGTTTTCCCCCATGAGAAAAGCCAAACAGTGGAACAGGTGTGCCTGGACAGGTTGTGCAGCTGGCACCCTTTGAGGTTTTCATGACTCAGTTGGACAAAGCCCTGAGCAACCTGGTCTGATCCCATAACTGGCCCTGCTTTGAGCACGAGGTTGGACTAAAGACTTGCTGAGGTTCCTTCCCACCTGAATGACTTTATACGGTGACCTTTGCTGTACTATATACAACTACAACTAATACAACTCGTCATCAAGTTAGCAAGCTACTCTTTAAATTCCATTCAAGTAATTAATTCTGTAAAGTAATGTGCAAAATAAAATGTGCAAAAACCAGCGTGGCCTGTTGAGGGAGCTCCATAGTGGAAATGAGGTGATGTGCCTGATATTTGCTGGCAGCTTTTGGACAAGTAGCTTTTACTTTTTCAGGTCTTCTCTCCAGAAATCACTTGTGCCTGAACAGCGGGAGTCTCTTTTCTTATTTCAATGAGGTTTTGAGCAGATTCATAAAGACAAGTTAAAAACTGTTCTCAAAGATTTGCCATGCATCTCCTGCTGACTACAGCAAGGTCTGCAGCCATGGCTTCAGGGAAGACTGTGAGACAGAAATTCTATGTTATTTTGCACCACATACGCATCCAAGGTTCAAGTTGAATTTGGAGAACACAAGCAAAGCACGCTTAGCCTGAAGGTTGAAAAGTACAGCTCTGCATGAATTCCTGTGCAGAGCCTTGAAGAGGGTTTCGAAGACAAGATTTCCTGATGCCTGTATGTGCTAGGTACTCCCCTCCAGGTAGCAGCAGGCAGAGGAAGCATGGAAAGAGCAACTGCATCAGGATCCAGTTTCCCATGAGAACCTGGAGGGTGCTGGTGAAGGAGGGCTGCTTTTGCTCTACTGCTTCTCCCTCCAGCACACAGTGAAGAGAATTGTCCATTGCCTCCACATGAATGTAACCTGTCTTCATGAATGTAGCCTGCCAGAGCAGGCAGCAGGAAGTAACGTCACAGAGGAAGAAGCTTGTGCGTAATGTCTTGGGCTCATCTACAGAGGAGCCTTCTGAGACACATGTGACTGCTGCTTTTTAAAATACTGCAGAGTATTTATTGGATAAACTATAGTTGTAAATACTTTTATAATGCTGTAACTAACAACCAGCTGTGTTGTGGCAATGCAGCAGGACACCAGGCATCCATGTTCTCAAACCTCATCCTTGGCTTGTCTGCATTATCAGAAGTAACTTTTGGGGCCTTGTAACTTTTCCTACCTTGTTAAATGTTTGCCTCTAATTATGAATTAGTTCTTACTCTACAGAGACATAACTAGAAAGCATAATCTCAGAACTAAAAATATGCTATGCCTCTCCTCAAAATCTTAATGAAGAAAGCAAGAGAATGCAAAAGGTTTTTCAAAGCTTAAATACAATAGCTGAGTGGCTAGATATGACCAAGGCTACACCCTACTGTACTATTAGGCTAAATTTGGACTCAAATACACTCAGGTGTTGCTGAGATCCCAGCTTAGTGGCATATATTTTGTTCTCTGATGTTGTAGGGGATTTTATGGGTTACTGGCGATTCAGTTGTTTGAAGGGAAAATATTTAATTAATTTCAGAAAACATTATCTGTGCTGGTGAGAAGTAACAGCTTAATGAATCAAGATCAAAAGGAGCTTTACACCACTGAGGTACGTTGTCTATCAAATCAGATATGACCAGTCTTCTTGTCACGTTTGGCCAGTAAAGATTTTATGATAATCGGGGGACTTCACCCCAGCAGTCCAATTAAATTTGGTCCCAGGTGATTATTTCAGATCCTCCTACATTTTCAATGAAGAGGGCTGCAAGTGTTGTCCTAAATGCTTGGGTTCTGCATGTGGATATTAGAGAATTAAAATGATGAAAGAAATTCTGTCCATGAATGTTGTCTAAAAATAATCATACCTGAAAACCAGTAGAAGGCTCACTAGAAGGTGACTGGCCTACAGGAAATGCAGAGCAGTGAAACAATGGTATCAAAACAGTTAAGGATCATGTTTTTCTCCTAGGGTTGCCTGTCTTCTAGGGCTGTGTGGGCACTTCCACAGCCAGTACTGTGATAGGGATGTTCCCTGTGGAGGCACCATCATCGAGAGCATGAGAGATGGTGTGAGGCAAAGCATGGAGCATCTTCTGCAGCGGCAGTGGCACCACTCCCAGTGGCTGCTCTGCAGTCTGCTCTTGGCTCTGTCCTTGTTCCTGCACTGTCTGTCCCCACAGTACCTCAGCCTTGAGAAGCATCATGCCAAGGTTGTGTGATTTATATTTGCTAGAGGCAATTCTCTCTTCCTGTCACCTTTAAAAAGGATTTTTTCTTTTCATTCTCCCCAATTAAATGTGCTCTTACATGTTTATTTTAGGCCTGCTCTTTTATGTGTGTTTGTTATTGAGGGAAAGGCCAATCTTTGTCTTGGCACAGGGAGATAGATGCTTCAGATGGTTCACAAATGCTTTCAGAGGTGAGGAACATTTCTTTTCCATTTCTAAAACCTACATTAAGTCCTTTGCCAAACCCTGCAAGTCAGTCTTCATGCCTTTATTGAAGAACTTTGGGATAAGTTCACAGCAAGAAGGTGGTCAGACTCAAAGGAAGCTTTTCTTTCCTCAAGTTTTGTATTTAAAATATTACTCCTTTTTTTTTCTCTTCGCTGCTGACCACAGCTGTAGTGATTTTGTAATATATGTTTGTATAAAACATGTTCTATTAAATAAATATACATAGGTACACATACACATACATATATCTTGAGAGAAGTTAAGAGGCGCTTCTGCATTTTCAGATGTGTACCTGAACCCTTCACAAGATCAAATCTCCCCCTTGCAGTCTTCTTGAACAGAGCTACCAGACCATTAAACCACTGTCACTCTCCATTAGCCATGCCCAGTATGTCTTAATTTGTCCTTCAACCTTCTCACAAATCCAGTAGAAAAATGGGTATGAAAAAAGAACAGAAAAGTCTTCACCTCAAACACCAGAATTCAGATTTTACTTGTTTTCTCACACACAAGCTGAGGATGTCTCTGGAGTAATTAGTGAAAGAATAGCATTAATTCTGCTTCTCACTGATGAGGATGCTTCATTAGGATTGATTGCTCATTTCCAAAGATTATACATGGCTACAATAATTACCAGTGGAGAACACAAGGCACTGAACAACACGTATATCCTTTAGACCACCAAAGTAAATGGACCTTGAAGAATAAGTTTAATACTTTTATTTATAAGCTATGTATAAATGAGGCTTTCAGTTCCACCAGGAATAACTGTCAATTAAATTAGGGCCCTATGACTAAATCTGAACCTCTGTTACTTTTCCCTGAGGGTTCTGTATATGCACATGCAAGAGTCTGTCTATATGCACATACAAGAGTTTATTTAGGAATGGATGCGAGACCACTAAAGGCCACCACAAAGTAAGAGAAGTCACAGTTCTGTTTCACTTTCATTGTAAAGTCATCACCATCAAGCAATTCACTTATGCTGATAGCTTGAGCCTGATTCTACTTCACACAAAATTTCCAACTGCAAAAACCCCACCCCAGAAGCCCTCATCCTTTGATTCTTCTGCTATCTCTTACATGAGAAAGGCTTATGAATGAAGGACATTTAGTACCTGAGTTTTCTTCTATGCTATTCCTGTTTTTTTACTTCCTCCATGTTGGCCTCATTTCTGAGCAGCTTCTTGTAATTGGGACAGAGTGTTATGGTAGATCATAGGAAGCTGGTTTTGTCCTCACCTGAAGCCATTAATACCGCTGCTTGGCTTTGCAGGCTGCAGAACTGCCCATTCAGTTTGTAGTATAAGGCAAAATACTAACCATTATGTGTAGATTTTCGCAGGCAAGAAAGTAAAGAGATTTCACATAAAATGAACAAAACTAAACAGAACAAAAATGTGTGGCCATCCAAACAGAAACATGAAGAGACTACATAGAGATATGAAAGAAAACCAGAACATGCTCTTTTTTAATGAGGTCTTTCCTGGTATGTATCTTAACCCAAATAGAACAGGTATTAACTGTCAGGAAAAAAAAAAATCTAGACTGTAGTAACGTGATCTGAAAAGACCAGGGCAGCATTAACACAAGAAGATAGACCCAGTGAGAAGACCGGTAGCTGCCCCAGTACAGAGATGCACTACACCTCATCTTGAACTCAGGATTTTGAGGTGCTGCCTCCTAGGCAGCAGCTGCAATTATGAGCAGACTGTTCAAAAGGTGCAGGCAAGCATTTAGGGAACCTTTTTTGGTCTGTGTAAATGTAGCCATCCTTGGCTTCAGTGGTCTAAATGAGAGACTGGAGAGAGGAGACCTGCTAATCCTCCCTCCACATGTACCTAGAGCTTTCAATCCCAAAGAGCCTGGACACTTGTGAAAACATCTGGAACACAAAAAAGGAGCCTGTATTGCCTACTGTTGCTAGCTGCCATGCAGTGAGAGAAAATCTGCAGCATAAACTGCAGGACACCAAAATCCTGGTCACTGGGAACTGGAGCTGCCCATCATCATCAGGACTCACCAGTGGGAGAGGAGTAGTCAGAGCAGGGGTGGAAAGGGCGAGCAGTTAGGTGGGCAGTGTGAGCAGGGAAGCAAAATGGCAAGAAGCCATGGTACAGAATGGCCTGTGTAAGGATCAGAGGGCCAAGTAAAAGGCAAACATATGGAAAGATACAGGGTGTGTGCAGGGGGACCTGCCCAATGGCAGTTGAGGGGAGAAGCAACAAAGGGCAAAAGGAGAAAGCAAAAATCTCCCCTTTCCCCTCAACCCTCACCCCTTTTCTCATTAAAGGCATTTAAAGATATCCTAGTATTTTCCTGATACTTCCTTTCCCATCAAAGCACATCCTGCAATTTTTGTGGTGATGGTAAGTCATGATGAGTAAGAGTGAGGAGGATTAGGAAATGCAGCAGCGGTCTTAGGTAATTACACCTGAGAGGGGAAGTGCGCTGAAGCAACCTTGATGAAGTTATAGCTTGAAAACGCTTCGTGATCCCTGCCCTAGGTACAACACAGATACATTACCAGTACACAAAACAACATGTGCCAACAGTGTTACAGAAGGAGAAAGGACACTGAGAACCTTGCTGTAAGGGCAGGTTTTTCCTAAAGGGAAATGGTGGTGCTGAGGGTCCAGGAACACCTACTTACCAGTTAAGTGGCTGGCAATCCTGGCAATAGGTTTAGGAGGCAGGGCAGGGGGCTGTTTG
Organism: Pandion haliaetus; assembly: GCA_013401275.1. NCBI lineage: Eukaryota > Metazoa > Chordata > Aves > Accipitriformes > Pandionidae > Pandion > Pandion haliaetus. The sequence goes on along the minus strand of VYZV01004637.1, from coordinate 263,298 downwards.
AGGAGGGACAACTGTTTCACTGGGGTGTCCTCATGGTCTCCAGGGAAAGCAGCAGATTTTTTGGGGGGAAGTAGCAGGACTGGCTTAGCTGTAGGATCTTGGGACAGGAGGACGCTGGATTCATTGGATGTGGGGCTGTCTTCAGACACTGGAGGACACAACCACATCATAGACGCAATAACGTTACGAGGAAAGCAGCAGCGGATACAGCCATAGTAAGACAATAAAAGCAGTGCAGCAATGCAGATTAAGAATGACTAATAGATTTCACTCAAACATCATACAACATAGAAAGGAGGAGAGAAAGAAAGAGAGAAAAAGAGAAAGAGTAACGGACATCTACACAACAGCCGAATTTCCCATTACCTCTGACAGAAGCCAGCTCCCTTATGCCAGGCTGGGACGTGTTCCCACATCTTGAACACAAATCAAGAGCCTTAAAATGTCACATCTCAGACAGACTGTCACCACAGCTTGCTCAGGACCACATATGTTAGCCAGGTGCTCTCTAAACTTATCCTATAAATGTAAAAGCACCTCACGGGGCCTATTTCATTTTAAAGAGGCTGCAGAGCTGTGCAGGATCACAGATAAACACTTCTACAAGTTACTTTTCCTCATTCGACCTTCACCCACAACTCTCAGCATTAAGTGATGCAGAAAGAGGAGCTAACCTACATGTACAGCATTGCCATCTCTCTGCATGGGCTGGGGAAGAAGTGCAGAGAGCCTCACCTAGGGTAGGGCAGCTGGCTGTGTTAGCCACTGAAAGGTGCATGGTGCGCATGTCACCCAACACCACGTGGCAACTAAAGGGCATGACATTGTACCCGATTTAAAAATGTTGTCAGCTCTCTGCTCTAGAGCTCATTGGCACAGCTGAGACATAGCCAGAAAGTTAGAAATCTACTCTTAAATGTTCACAAAGTACAGGGACTTTGCATTACTCACAAAGAGGTTACTGGTGTAGAAGCAGAGATTACTTCCACACCAATTCAGTCAAAATTTCTCACGGAGCATCCAGTGACAATCTGTATGCTGTCACCTCCTTCTCCACCAGAAGACCTTTGTCTTTGACAAGGATTTCTCAGGGCTAGACACCAAATGTTAGAAGTCAAAAACTTGTTTCAAATAGCTTAGAGTATCTACATCATAATGCAAACAAGATGTTACCTGTCCCATCCATGATATCTGTGGTTGGGAGGACCTCGTAGGAGCAGGGTTCCCCAGATGCTGGACCTGACTCCAGTTCTGCTAGGGCTGGCAGGGATACCTGGCTGGAGCTCAGCACTTGCCCGGAGCCCAGAGGCTGCCCATTCTCCAAAGCTCCTTCTTCATTTGGTATGGAAAGTTCTCCATCTGTTCATAGTTGGAGGAAAGGAGAATGACAATAGAAAACACGTAAATAAGATGCAGAAAGAATTTAAAATCTGCTATCTCTATTAGCTTGCTTGAAAATGAGGAACCTGAACTGAGATCTTGTATGTCTACAGAAGACACAGGGATAAGAATTAAAACAGTATGGTTTGTATCTCAAAAACACAACTTGTGCAGAGCTATTTTTTGAGATGTCTGACTGTGATGTTCTGTCCACAACAGTTTCACAGAAGTCTGACAGAATTCCACTTGCCTTAAGGGGTTATTAAGATTTGGGAAAGACCTATCAAATAACTCCGTTGATCCTTTGCTTACCCTAGAATCGTCATTATGATCCATGGTCTAAGATGGATGGTTCCTGACCATCCTCCAACCACGGGGCTACGCAGGCCCATCCAGGGCCACAAAATCTGTTTCCCCTCTATCTCTGCTGAACCTGGGAAGTCAGGAATGAGAACGGCTGGAACTAAAGCTATGGAGCTTTCTTAAAGAATACACAGTATATAATTTATAATATTTTAATAATAATAACAACAAGAATTATTCTCTTCCCTTACACCAATTTTTATGCTATAAGGGACACAAGCAAAATCACAGATGTCCCTATTTTACACACAAATAAAAACATTACAGCTCTCAGCATCCAAGATTTTAAGTGAGGGAGAGAATAATTCTTATGGTCACCTGGTGTAAGGTCTTGATACTGGGATATAGCAGATTCCATTTAGAAAGACTGTTTTTAAAGTTATTAATGTCTCCCCTTATCTGAGCAAAATTTCTGTAACAGCAACTGGTAGTTTCTTTCCTATCAAATGCCACTCCACATTAGAAATAATAAAGAACGGAAGCGAGGGATCAGATCATTCTCCATGATGTCGTCCCGCATGATTTTTATCTCAGACTTGTTATGCACAGCAGTCTGGTACCTGGAGGCAATGACTACATGGATATCTCAATTACAATTTTATAAAAGAAAGTGTTCAGCCCCCATGGTAATGAGTGGAAGCCTGAAAATATAACCAGAATGTGACCTGTAAGGCTGAAAACCAGCAGGCAAATAAATGGACCCTAATTTTACTATGCATTTAAATTCTTTTTTTAAGTCAAACTCAGGATTTCAGGATCTGGTTCTTGATTTTTTGGGTACCTCTGATTAGCTGTATTAATGCTCAATGTACTGAGCAGAGATGTACATCATTCAAGTGAGGGCACATTTTCCCCTCACAGGGCTAAGATGTGCAAAACGCTTTGGAAAACAATACTGAAAAGAGGAAAAAAAAAAATTAAGTCTCACTTAAGCATCAAAACACAGCAATTAACAAGTCTGAAACTATGTTAGCTGGTAAGTATTCAGAATTATGTTTCTGCCTTTTAAACCTTCTCTACAGTGAGTGAAGATGGTCTCCGACTTATTTGGGAATTATTAGGAATACCAAGGTCTCGACTCTTGTTTGAGTTAGAGGCTTTTTGAAGACCTAGAGATCTATTATGGTACACAGCCACATCATACTAGACCGAAACCCGACCCATGGCTTTCAGAGCAAACAACTGAGCTGGCTAAAAGGTGGCAACGTTAATCAAAACTGAAGGTTTTGGCCAATTGTTCACAGCAGTCTCCTTCTAACTGCTGTGGTCATTCAGTACAAACCCGTTTATTTCCCTAGGCAACAAAAATCAAACAACAGTTCAGCCAGTATTTAAGCTGAACGTTTTTCAGCTTAGCTGTTTGGGTGGAAATGCTATGTATTCTGTGCTTGCTCTGTCTCCCTTTTATAAACATACACCTTTACAGGTGTTTGGGATATGGGCTGCTGTTGTCTTGTTCTCCTGTTTCCATGAAAGAGTGTAAGTTTTTCTTATGCAGAGCAATTGTTTCTTGAATGAAAGGCAGTGATTGTGTCCAGCAATATTCATTAATTCAGTGCAGGACTAAATTTGACTGTAACTGTGGGCAGAAAAAAAGTATGCATGATAAAACCAGTAACATTTATTTTTTGGGGGGATGTCTACACATTTTTAATTAAGTGGGATGCCTATCATAACATGCTGAGCATCGTGAAATCTTACTGTAGTGCACTTTGTGCTTCTCAAGGTATATTCAGCATGATTTAATAAGAGAGCATTCAAATGACCTGTTGAAGCTTTACGACTGTGAAGAAGTAAAAAGTGAGATAAAATTTTGGCTTTTACTTTTTGTCATAGTAACAAGCATGACAGCTCTCTGTACTGACAGCATAACCTCTTTTAATCTTACCTCTAAATACCTCTAATCTTGGTTTAGGCTCTAAAACTTGTCCTTGGATTTGAATGAAATCATCAGACATGGCACAGAATCACGACTGAAATATACACCCTAAATCAGATCTTGCTTAAAGAAGAGCTACATGGGGAGCTGCTGAAGTTCAGCAAACAGATCAGATGCAGATAAAATAATTTGTAGAGTGAAGAATATCTTAGTGTGAATTAATCCTGGATCAGAGACATGCTTGACAACCAGATATAAAAGGCGAATTACTCACTACTTTTAAAGTACTAAAAGCTATTCTGGTTAGCTGACATACAAATGAAAAGAATTACATATACATGAATGAACCGATTAGTCTTCAGGAACCGGCTATGAGTTTAAAGTTAATTTTGCACAGTGATAACACATGTAATCTTTTGTTCTCTTACTTGCTAAATCCTTTGCTGTGTTTTCACAGGGCCTGCTGCTACTTACTGGAGAATGACTTCCCCTAAATGTATGAGCTTTGATAATGCTGGCTGAGTGTGAATCTGCATGGGACCAGAGACGAGTAGCTTGACCTCTGCAGCAACAGGAGCACATGAAGGCTGCTCTTCTGTTACTGAGGAGGCTCCACACACCTGAAGTCACTGAAGAAACAGGACCTCAGAGGAAACTCTCTGATGCAGAGGACTCTACCCAGACACTTTGATTCACCTTAGCATGTGAAAGTAACAGCATGGGGTGAAGGCCCAGAAATGCATAGATGATACGTTCAAAACATGTGGCTCCTAAGCATGGTTTGTACTCCTGAACTCACCTGCTATTTCCACTTCCAGGTGCTTTTGTAAAAATTGCCTGGTGCGAAGCAGCCCGCAGTGCATCATGCTGACTGACACAGACCGGTCCTTTTGTTGTTCTTTATGTTGGAGCTCTGCCTACCCTCTCACCATGTCATTTCACTCTGAACACCTTGGACTAGGTAACTTCTTGCATACCTGAAAAGTGCCATGCTCATGCACTCCTTCCACAGACAAACAGCTACAGAAGTCAAAATGATAATGAAAGTTCAAAATCCCAGGTTATTTTCCACTTTGGGTTGTCTCCTTCAGTACTTGCCTGCTCTCAAGTAAGACTGTCCAGGCAAGCATTCTTGATGGCAAAAGCTAGGAAGGGCATAGAAGAATTCCATGGCCCCTATGGGCTAGGGGATGGAAAACTGAGTGTTCTTGTCTGTGGTCAAGACCTGTCCCCAGGGCTGTTTCCTAGCCTTGGTGGCTACCTTAGCACAGTGGCTAGATTTCTCCTTGACTTCAGTCTCTAAGCAGACTTCCGATTTTGTGGGATCCCATGGAGTTTGAGACAGGTCTACATATAGATGTCCTTCCGCTTCTGGAAGAGTTCAAAAGCTTTCAACACATGATTTCACTGCAGCACAACTGTCTCTGTGGCTGCCACACCTTCATCCTTGCTGCATTACCAAAGCCACTTCTTCAAACTTATGCTTATGTACTGACTGCCACAAAACCTGCCTTAGCACATAAGCGCAACACATCCAAAACCCGCCAGGATTTAGGTAACCCGAAACTTAGGTCTAAATCCACCATTTTGATTAGATAGAGAGTATAAAAATACAAAAGTATAAAAGATGAAGACGGCCCATGCTTCCTTGAAGAACCATTGCACCATCGCCTCTGAAGCAAGCAATCAGTACACACTCATATTCAGAAATTTCTCACTGCAGGCAATCTCATCTACATTCAGATAAAAGAGGTATCAAAATACTACAAGTGGATTTAATTCTTTGACCAGCACCATGGAACAGTGGGCAAGTCTAAAGACAGATGCTTTTGGGATGGTTACACCTTCATGTGAAAATCAAAGCTGTTTATTTATGCGTAGGAGCAACGGTATAGCGAAAATGCGAGTTCTAAATCCTGTGGTATGTTCTGCGTTGTGGATGGAAGCTGTATTTTTAACCTCTTGGCACTACCTGCCCACAAACTATTAGAACAGCAGGTGCCTTATCAGATACTTCTTCAACTTAGTATTTTTCCAAAAGTACACAGTATGTGAAAAAAATTACAACCTTTGCCTACATTTTCAGAAGTCTCAAGTTACAGAACCCTGGAAATGGAAGATGACAGCAGCTGATTCGGTTATGAGTCTGGCCCTTAACAAGAAAAGAGCTCTCTGCAGTTCAGTCTGGAGTGGTTTCACTTGACTAGTTTAAGTGTAGGGGTCACTGAAGTGATAAAAGCATTTCTGGTTTCCCAAATATAGCAGCTGGACTGCGGTGACTTTCCCATGTGTGAACACTGTGACTTATGTGCTCTGCTAACTTTCACCTGCTGGATGACACAAAGTCCTCTGAAAAGCCAGCAAATAGGTCAGGGTGTCATTTTAAACAGCAGGCAAACAAACTAGCTAATTCTTTTTTTCTTCAACGTAGAAGATATGACAAAACCAACACTAAGCATACTTTGCAAGCTCCAGAATTTTTGTTGTTGGGTCAGTCTATCCATACTAAGTTTCCTTTGATCTGTATGGATTTTTTTAAGAAACAAAAAATGCAAAATTACTCACAGGCTGATTCTGTCTGCTTGTCCACCTCTCAGGAAAGGGAGACAAAGAGATTTAACATTATGGCTACACGTATTGTCTGTGCAAGATGCCTCTTGGCATGGAAGATGCTACCATCATCAAATAAAGCCTTCTGCTATGAAGTGCTAAAGTCTGCTCTGTTTTCTTGAAGGATTAGAGATTACCTAACAGGAATTACAGGAGAATGTTGCTTCCACTTAAGGTTCACCGTGAGATATAATATCCTTTATTAGAATTACTCTCAGATTATTACACCACTGAAGGAAATAACTGCTTTTGCTCTACACGTTGCCTTTCTCATACACTTCTGTCATCAAAGCTCCTTGACCACTGCTACTATTCTTGTGTATTACCACTTTCTTCTCTGCCCTACCTCCTTCTTTCAAGGAGGCGTACCAATTCTTAGCTTCCTGTGTTTGCAATCAGCGGGAAATAATGTAGGATCCTGAATAAGAAGTCCAGCTGTTTTGCTTTGTAGTTTCCCTTTTAGTGGCACCTGACAGCAAAGAAGTCTGATTGATGTCTCTGCTTTTTGCACTGGAAATAGGAAGAAGCAGCATGTGTTTCATACAAGCTTTTTCTGATATGAAAATGTGAAAAATGACTATAAAGAGGAATTAATTTCTTTTTTCAGACAAGGACCTCCAGACAGCTTAGCATCTGCTTCACAAGATGACATAGAAGATTACAAACTACAGCATTATTTGATGAACAGAGAAAGCTGTAGCGCTTTGGTAGCAAAGCAGGGGGAATCTCCCAAGTTTCAACGTGGCAGGCAGGGTCAGACTGCACAGAAAAGATTTTTCCTGGGGATGCCTTTAGGTTTATGTAGGGGTGGGTCAGAAAGCAGCTACATGTGGGATGTGTGGCAGGGATGAAGGAGGCCACACCACAGACAGAAGTGTGACTGAAGGCTGACTTCTGAGCTGGCCAGGCCACTGAACGGCGAGCTATGCCCTGGGCCTCCCTGGGCTGCAACACACTTGGAGTGACAGCCTGGACCGTGGCTCACAGGCTGCAGGGATGCCTGCCTCATGGCTGTGTATCCGATCTGAGTTACACTCCAAAATGCGGACAACCCAAAGCAGTGAGAAGGGTAAAAACTTTTTGCCAGGAGTTGTTTCTACCCTGAAGTTTCATCTAGGATGACTTCCAAGCCAGCTGGTCATAGTGAGAGCATGGGAAGTGTTACATCTAAAGGATTAGAAACATCTAAAATACATAACCGGTAAAAACTGCAAATTGAATGACAAGCAGCACATTTCTTTGGTTTTGCAATGTGTTTTTTTTTTTCACTTAAAAAAATAAACAGTTTGAGTTAGTAAATCTTTAAATTCCTAATAAACTAGACTAAAAAAGTAGGTAGCAGATATAAATGATCCAGACTTTATGAAGTAGACCCTACTCCTAATATCTGTAAAAGTTTACAACTTCTATTGACTTCTAACAGGTTTTGTACTGGTATTGTTAAAGACTTTCAGACTTTGAATTAATGAGGCTTTAAAGAATATGCATAAGTTCTACTGAAATTAAGATGCAACTTTGGCATGTCTTTATACAATTCACTGAATTCATTCCCTTAGTTATTGACAAGGGAAGCAGCAAAATAAGTAAAAGCTGCGGTTAAAGATTGACCCATACGTAATAGATGTCAAATATGTGTTGCATTACCAGAGTAAAAGAATGATGTTTTACAAACAATAGCGTTTTGCATAAATAATACATTACCAACTCAACAAATTAATTATCCTGAAGAAGGAATAATAATAATAACAATTATTATTATTATTATTATTATTATTATTATTATTATTATGTCTTCTGAGCTGTTTCATAGGAATGTGCACTATTCTGTGCTCATCGGGATCCAAAACCTTTAAATGTTTCCTTTTTCCACAATAGTTAATCCCGGAGTGACTCAACCAGACAATGGTAACACCTGCAGGCATGGACCCACTCCATCTCCCCACAGTCTGGATGCCTCGCTCCATCTCCCTGCAGTCTGGATGCCTTGCTGTTTTGCAGCGAGTGACTACTGCCCATTCCTGTGATTTATATTTCTACTGCTTTACATTTCTGATTAGTTTTCAGGTTTCTTTGCTAGGTAACTACCACATGTATCCAATGGAGAGGGCCAGGCCATGGTGAAGTCAAAAGAGGTGTTTGGAGACCTTATTCTACACAGTTCTGCAATTTAGGACTGTATCCCCAGTTCTTAGTGTCACAATAATGTAATATCTGGCCATAAAACTATATGGGATGTTAATTTAATGTTGTAAAAAGAAGAACACTTACCTTTATCAAAAATTTCTTTCAGCACTCCTCGTTTTATAAGCTCCTCTCTGCTTTGCCTCATTGATATTTTTCTTTCCAAAGCTGTAATCAAAGGAGAAGGGTCAATATAAATAGAAAAAAGGGAAATGACTGTTTTAAAAGTCTCTATGCCTTTTAAGGCATTGACAAAAATGCTTGTTTTCCTCTTCAAGTCAGTGGAAAATTAGCATCTCAAAATACAGGCTACTGGCAGTCCCGAGAATCTGCCTGCTGCTATAGCATGGCCATTATTGACAGAAATGGCTATAGACTGACTGGTTTGAGGGCACATCTGCACTCCCATTGCTTAATTTTGACACACGACCCAAGCATTTCTGTGGAGAATTAGAGACAGCAATGGGAGAAAAAAGCAATTAGTGCAGAAGCCAGAGAAGGAAAGGCAAGAAAGGAGGCAACATGAAAGATCACACCAATGAAAGACATGGCCATGGACTGTCCCCAGGCCATGGAAGATGACTGGCACCTCTGCTGCCCGGAAGGCAAGGCTTGTTTGCCACTAATTCCAGTGAGAGCAGATCAAGGCGTTTGGGACAGTGCAAAAAAAGAGCTGTCTAATGGAGCCTTCTCCTCCCTGGAGGGGTGTTTTCCCCAGAAAAAGTGTAAATCAGGGAAACTGCATGAGAGCCACTGCACTTTACACCAGGTCTGAAGAGCCTGAGTCCTGCATTGGCTGCTTGGAGACTGTGGTCACTGGGGCAGCAAAACAAGAGATAGAAATTTCATGTTTGTTTAGTTCAGCAGTAATTAAAACAATGTCCAATTAACCAAAACACCACAAAGGACATGCATTCAGGCTAAAAGCTGAAAGCCAACAAGCAAGGGGCACAAGAAGTGATGTGCAGGAGAGGCTGTGACTGTGTGTGCTCTGCGAGAAACAAGCCTGTGCCTGCCAAAAAAGAGGCACTGTTAAGGGTGAATTGCTTTTGCCATATGCTCCCCTATCAGACCCAGCACAGATGCACGCACATACAAATGAACCGGGACTTAGCATCTCCAGTCAGCCCAACAAAGATTTAAAGCAAAAGAGGCTTCGAAACCCTCTCTCCATCCCTGAAAACATCAGGGTGTAACCTTTTCTGGCACTGCTGCATGTTGGCTGTTCCCGCGGAGGCCCATATACTTGGTGAATTAGCTGTGTTTATACTGACACACTGGGCTCATTGCAACTTATTTGCTGTCAGATACTTACGGCTTAGTATGGACAAGGCTAGCTCTGCTTCACTCTTCTCCATAGGATAAATTTAGGTCTCCCCAGTTTTGAACATGTATTCTTCAGGACAAAGGTGGCCAGTAGGTACAGTCAGTAGCTAATAAAAACCCTGGTCTCCCCCGAACACACCCTCTGAACTTCAGCATTGATCAGAATTAATGGCAGGTCCCTTTGCTGAGGCACAAGACCCCATATGCATTAGCCAGCCACATGGTACAGTTTTATTTTGGAGGCTGTTAACGTAACAGCCACAGCGTTTTCCAGAGTGCCTTAGCCCCATTTGAAGAAGCGCTTTAGGCACCTCACTGACTTTCAATGAAACTTTGATTTCTAAATTTCTAATATGCTTTTGAAAAGAAATATCCAACAATCAGACTCTGTGACAATCAGTCACATTGCAGACTGCTCCCCAAGCTGCCTTTTCCCTGCGCTGAAGGGGCCTTGCTCTGGCACAGCATTTAAAGCCTTTTCCTCTTCCTCCTTAAGAATAGCTCCCCTCAGCCCCTCCAAAAAAAGCCAAAACAAGCTACAGCTAACTCTGGAGCTTTCTCCCACCAAATAAATTGTTAAAACCCGACTGACTTTAAAGAGCAATTTGGCGGCACCCAACACCTTTTTCAACAGGTCTGAGGAAGTGCAATTTTATGTTAGCGTAAGCAGTGAACAGCACTCAGTCTGTCCCAGCTTGTTCTTCAGTGCGAAATCAAGTCGGGTGAAACAGCAGCAAAGCAGCAGTTTCTGCATATAGACAACAGCACTGCTCACAAAACAGACACTGCTATTTCTGTACTTTACCATAAATAGCTAAGTAACAGATAACACATTTTACATACAAATTCACTGGCACCCACCTGGGTTCACCGTCTCACTCTCCTGCCTAGTCAACAGCTGGCTACGCAAGGTAGCAGCATTACTACTGACTTCACGGCTAGAAAGTCCCACCACATTATTAAATTCATGGTAAGAAACACAGTAATTTTGTGGATTGGAGCTAAGGCTTCTGGGGGATCAAGTGCTAAATAGGACTAGCAAGACATTTTGAAGAAGTGCAGGAGCGCCTCTCCCAAAACAGCTACTGGGGAAGACACTCAAGTATTGACCAAGACTTCTCAAAGTCATGGACTATTTTTGCAGTCCAGCAGAATTTCAAAGATAGAATATATATTTTTGGAAGACTGTATTTACATAGGCTTTTCAGATACTCCCTCTTAGTTGTACTCTGCTTCTGCTCAAGAATGAAAAAACCCCACAACCCTCCAGTTTGAAGCTCAGACTACAAAAATTTTTTCAGTTTCTAAATCTTTTCTAAGTAGGTACAGGACTTGAAGTATTAATTATTTTCCTACTAAGCCAGTTTAATTAATAAGATATTTAGAGGAAGGGCATGCTGGGCTAAGGGCAACACTGAATGATAATAACAGATGTTATAGTAAAACTATGGAACATGCTGCCTTCCTTTAATACAAATCTTCCTCCCAAACAAGTCTTGTACATTTAAGTGCACGAACTGCTGGATCAGATGGAAAAAAATCACAAGCGCTTAGATGCAGAACTCATTAGGATCTAACAGCCTGAACAATGAAATGTTTTACTCGGCCCGGATTTCTCTGGCAAAGATTGCTAGTTCTTTTACGAAGGATTTTCTTTTCAAGCAGAAAGCTGATACAAAATAAATTCATTCACTCTCTACTGAGAAGGGATCCATTCACAGCAGAGGATAAATAAAAACCTCTGAATTAATCCTTGATTCATGAGAACCTTGTAAATTCTGTGACGGGGAAAAATTAAATATAATTAATATTTAACAAAAGATGTATTACTTCATTGGTGATTTTCCTTGGTGATTAACCTCATTTTTTTCATTTGTACAGTCTTCCAGGAGATTAGAAATAAGCATTAAGCCTTCTTTATGGGGTCTACTTAAGCCAGAAACTGGTTATCTTAACAAATTCATCCATTCTCTGAGAAAGTCTCAGTTACTAGTTTATAGAAATGAGCGTATGTGTATTTTATGGTGTATGCTTACAGATTTTGCCAGTGTGCTCTGCAGTACACTGTTTCTTTTAAGCTCTGATGAAGAAACAGTAGGAAATGTTTCTATTAATGTTTCTGAGCTGGTGTTTTTGAGCTCATCCCTCAGGAGCAGCACCTCTCCACTGTTCAAGCAGAGCTTTTCTCTGCAGCAGACCCATTAAGATCAGTAAAGCCCTGACAGGGTCAGGAGTATTTTCTGCCCCTCCTTTTTGGAAATCAAGTACAGTTTTGTCTTTATTCCTTTAATAAGCTGTTGTGTCCTGTGATGGCAGTGATTGTGGGCTGCTCCTCCAGCTGAGAAGTTGAAGCTGGCCGCTGCCTCTGTGCCAAGTGCTTCTGCTGCTCCATTAACCAGCCAGAGGTGTTTACGTAGTCAGGATGTGTAACTTTTCTGTCCCTCCCATCCTTCCCTCCAAGACCAAACACCTCAGATGAACTCTTCCAACCTACATCTATATGAGAATAAACTGGCCTCCTTTGCATAACTTGCCATGTTGCTGCTTAAACCAAGGGGCGGACTAAATAAACAAGTCCTGCCCTTTCTTCTCATCTGACAACTGAAACTAAACCCCAGCCTGTACTAGTCAGATGAATCTTAACCTTGCTTATTTCTGAGATTGCCCTTGGCCTTTATCTTAAAAAGCACTAGGGGTTGCTTTGCATGAATTCTTCCTTTCAAATGCCACTATAATTTTCATGACAATTTTAGGAAGCAAAGGTCATTACAGGAATGGAACTTAGAGCAGAATTATATCTGGATTCAATACGCAGAAATTTGCTTTGCTAATAATTCAGATCTGAATAATTAGAAACAAGTAAACCAATTGCTTTGCACAGTGTTAAGATAAACAACCATCAATATTTCCTTTAGACTTGTAAGGAAGGAGAGATTTTTCAGATGTGATGGATTGTGTATCAAAACATGTTACATCATCCTGAAATTCTTCCAACTATGTAGACTTTCTTGATAATCAAATGGAGCAGGATTCATCTGATAAAAATTTTTAGTGTGGGCTTCTGCCTCTGAGTTGGCCTCCTTAACCATTAAGAGCAAGTCTTGGGCATGACTGACCTCAACCTAATGTAAGCATCTAAACCAGGCTGAGCTGCACCTTGGAAGTGCCTGTTAGTCTTTACTGACTGTAAAGGAAGCTAAGGGTGAGTAGCTGAGATAAAGATGCATAAAATTAGGGCTGAAACCACTCCTGAAATCAAAATTGACTGAAGAGGGCAGTTTTAAGAAAAGAAATGCTGTTGCAGATGAAAGTCTCAGATGGAGCTGAGGAAAATGTAGATGTGTCAGCTCACACAGAGCTCCACTTATTTTGGGATTGTTTCAACAGCTGTGGCACGACACCCAGCATTGCTGTTGTGAGCTTGAGGTTTGACCGATGCCAAAACACAGCCTGGTTGAAATAACTGGTTTGCTTTGCTCAGTGCTAAATATGAATTTTGCTTGGCCTCAAACACTCATAAATCTCCTGAAGCCTGAGGGAAGAAAAAGTACTCCAACAGGTTTCTGAATCTTTGAGATTTAAAGGTCCTTACAGAAGTTTGGGGTCTCTGTAATCTCAGCCTGGGTTTTCCTGTGACGGTACCATCTACAAAACCTGACTGAGACAGATTACTACCTAGAAAGGATTAGGAGCCCCTTTTTGTATGTGATGTCCGCCCATGACATTTCTTGTTCTGACCGTAGCCTAGCATTCCTGTTCTGTGAGATTACAAAATAAGTGAACATCAGTGGGGGGAAGATGTGCGGCTACCAAAAGTTAAGCTTGATTTAAAAAAAAAAAAAATCATAAATACCTCTCTAAATGAGGTGTCACTACAGTAGTTGACCAAATAAATCCCTTTCAGTACATGAATCGTTTGGAAAACTTCTGTGGCATGTACTACAAGACAGACTAACAAAACAGGAACAAAACCCAGCATTGATGCCACACTGGAGGAATAACTCAAAACACTCTAGAAGCAAACCAGTGTCATTATTATCATTATAGAGGTGGAAAAGTGAGGTACGGACAAGTGGAAACAACTTGGCTTGTCACCTGCTAGATCAGTAGCAAAGCATTAACAGCAACTGTCTGCAGCCAGTGGTGAAAACACTAGGCTAGGAAATGCTCCTTCTAGACTTAAAAATTGTTAATCTATACTTAAGACAAAGAAAATAATAGGAAAAAGAGGCCAAAATGAAAAAAACACACCTAACTATTGATTTCATTTTATTTCCAGTCTTGCAAGTACAACTGGATTTATTTTAGATTATGACTACTTAAAACACAGAGAAAATGATATTAGGCCATCTTGCTTCCACTCAAATTTGGATCAGCTCAAGACACCAGTCCATCTCTTGTTAGAAGCACTGAAAGAGAAGCCTGGTAAATCTTCATTTGCGACATGCAAGTCTTTGAAATCACACAGTAAAAATACACACATTCTCTTGAGAATGCAGGATCAAACCTAAAACCCCTAGTTACTAACCAGAAGAGTTTAGGAGGTGTAACAGTTAACACACCTGGTAACCACACATAAAAATTAAATTCTCTCTTCCTTACTGATGGTGAAAGAAAATAAAACTGGGGAAGAAGCTGAAATCAGCCTTAAGAAAACTCTAGATTTATAATGATCATTACTACACGTAACCTGCCAGAGAACAGACTTGGAAGGAAAATGGATGCAAAGTCAAATCTGTAAACATGGAATTCCAGGAGCTAATTAATATACTGCAAACCACATTAAGCAAAGAAGATCACAATACAGTAACACAACTCATAAATGCAGCATACAACCAAGAATTCAGCAAACATGAGGAAAGGTGGAGAAATTAATCTACCATAATTAACAGAAGAAAAAAAAAAAATCAATCAAAGAAGCTGCCTTCCTAGGGAAAGAAATAAATTTCAAGCTAGACCCAAAGAAACCCAAAATAATGGATTTCACAGGTCAAGCAGAGCAAGCCTGGCAGAAGATGAATACATGAAAACAGGAGATAAAACAAGAAATTCGACAAACATAACAAAAGGTGTTTGAAAAAAATCTAAGAAAATGGAAGTGAAAAGAAAACAAGACTGTAGACACCCTTAAGAAAAATGTTACCACCCTCAACTGCCCAGCTAATAAACAGCAAACCAGAACTCCACTGTGTCAATGAACTGTGATAGACTATCAATAGTATTTTGGAAAGACTCGCATTTTCATACCCTTTCCACATAATTGCTTTTCTTGTCACCCTTGAGAAGTATTGTACAGCAAGTTAGGGAGAAATTCAGAAAGCTGAGCAGAATATTGAAAAAATGAAGAAAATACATTCTTCCTGTTCTTCCCTCTGAACTGCTGCAAAATGTTTTCATGAATTCCTAGGTAATACTAGGTCAAGAACTGGAAAGCTGAGCCACCAACAGGTATTGCTTTCCACAACTTAATGAAAAATGAGGCTCTGGAGCTTAATTAAAGAAATTTGCAACAAGGTAACACAGCATATCTTAGAGTACACCTGCTCTGCAATTACAGTGTGATTGCAGCACAGAAAGCCATACCCTGGGCATTCTGAATATCTATAATTTGGGCATCAAAAACAGTATGAGGGGGCGGTACTGACTTATTGGAAGGCTTTCATCGAAGTAAGAAACCTGGCAGGCTAGAACAGCCCGTGCTGAAGTCCATACTGCTACCAGCACCCTAAGTAGCTATAGCTAGATTAAAGATAAATTGAGCATAGCTATTACCACCACAGTTCTTGCTGCAATGAAGCTATGTCCTAAGTGCCAGCAGAAGGGAGCTGATGCAATCCTTGTGATAGGAGATCATTCATGTTTTCACATGCCTCATCAGCAGATGAAACGATAGTTTCTTCTTCAGGCTTCTGTGCTACAACATGCAGAAGTTGTAGCATCAAAGAAACAGTAAGATATGGGTTCTACTCATCAAGCCTTGGCAACCAGACGAGTGATACCATCTGAAAGATATATGTAGGAACATCAGCAGCAGCTGCACATCCCAGAGAATGGTTGCTTTTTACAAGTGACTCAACTTGCTTTAGGCACCTTGAAGTCTCAGATTTCCGTACATACAACAAACAACAACTATATGAAAAGCAAATTAGCAAAGAGCTGGGTGAGACATCTGCAGTGTGTTTCCCTTACCCTGAGAAGATGGTACCGAGACAGATGATATTGCAGTAGGGATCTGAAGTATCATCTGTAATGGCAGAAATGTCTATCTGCAATATTCTGCTGAATAATAGTTCAAGGGACCTTCCTCAAAGCAAAAACCAAAGCACCCACATGGCGGGCATTGCTAGAGTAAGATAATGACTCTTGCAACTCTGCAGCTGAACAGAATTCTCTCCAGAAGAGAGTTTACACATGGGATATAAATAACCAGGCAAGCTGCTGCTTTTGGATTTGCTCCTCATCAGACAACACATCCAGATGGCAAAATACAGAGCACAGTTTACAGAAACAAGTCTAGCAGATGTCAGGAAACTGGATTCCCCAGTGTAACTTTTAGAGGGTGAAGGAATCAGTTTTCCTGGGACAGAAAAAGAGGGGAAAATATCAAGATAGAACCAAAACAGTGGCAGGCTGATGATAAGAAGGGAGGAGGAATGCTTGGACGGACCACCAGTAGATGACAACCAAACTACTGGCCAGTATTTGGGCCCCTTGTTTGCCAGCGGGGAGGATCACCTTGGTGATAGGAGAGCGAGCTGTACTCAGTAAGACAAGCAGCACAACTCTTTCTAGAGCAACAGCCAACTGTTCGTTTTACAGCTTGAGTTTACCTTATAGCTGTAACTTTACAAACATAAATTGCCTGGTACTCACAGGCAGACAGACGTGTAAAAACAGTGCTTTACTGCTAATGAAATCTTATTTTGGCTACAGTGAAGAAAGTTTGATCTGCTGGATGCTTCTATTTCACCAGAGCGGGATTTGGGATAATTAAAAAAATATCCGCACATTACCCCAAGTCTGTATTTACACATACAACACTGTTGTAGTAAATTACAGTTTAGGAAACAGTTCTTCCACTTATACTGAAATAATTAGTACACAGCAGCCTCCCAAACAGACGCACAAAGCAGATGGATAGTTATGTATCTGTGTCCACATGTACACCTATTTAAAATAAATGTTAGCAAGCCTAGCTTACAACTAAGAAATACCTACTTAAATCCAAAGTTGGCTTGGCACCTTTTTGCAAGAGAAGCTATTAAGATTTCAAATCCTTCTTGGAAACTATCACTACTTTTCTACACCCAGAAAACCTCAATTAAGCACAGGCAAATTAAAAATGCATTTATTAGTGGAATGAACTGGCATCAACCCTTCAACACACACCTCTGTTAGGAGCCAAACAGGAAATCATTCATTTAATACTTGATTATAGAAATGACTGAATCACAAAGCAACAGGCACTTCCTCCAAAATAAGAAGATTCCTGAATTGCAGCTGTCACATCATCCAACAATTATCTTTGGATGATATTTCCAGCTTGTGCAATGGCACTAGCTGGCTGGTACATAATAGACTTTATGCTGAAAAAACCCCAAAGTGTCTTTAAGACCACTGTCTTATCACCCAAAATAGTGCAGTGTACGTTTTGGTTTGGAAGCTGATAATAGTTCAAGCTACAGTAAAGCCACGTGCAATTTCAGTATGTTTTACACATTTAAAGTCTTGGTCTGATTTTTTGGTTTTTTTGGCTGAAAAGATAACTCTCCTAGACGGAGAGAAACTTTCCACTAAGCATGGCAGTCTTCTGGAATCAACAGACCAAAAAAATGATGAGACTGGGATTTCAGTTACAGTAACATGAATGCAGAATAGCTTCATGAGAATTTGGCATGCAACATCCTTCCTCGTAGTATGAATTATTCAATTATTTCAATAGGTGATATTTAAAAAAAAAAATCCAGTGACAAAATGGTTTTATGCTCCCCTCCAGCAAGTGCTGAAGTTATGTGAGAAAATAAGGTGTTTTTATGCTTAGTATTATGTGTTACCTTAGTGCTTTTTTTTGTGTGCAAAACCATAGTTACGATGCTTGTCTGAGATGGGGAGACAGAGTTGAAGATGCCAAACACCTTTAGACAATAACAGTTTTGAACTAAAGTACTGATTTAAGAAGCAAATTTGGAAAATAATAGGCAGGAAGAACAGTGAAGAGAAGGAGATAGGGTAATAGCCTACACATCTCTTACAGTGTAAACCCATTATGAATGTAGATAACATTGTATAAAATAAAGGTATAATGGCAGTCTGATATCTAGTATTCCAGTGTAAGTGTCACTACTGTCCAGAACTTTATTAAAGTTTATCTGTTAAATGTGTAGAAAACCAAACAGAAAATTGGTAGATCCATAGATGATCTAAGGTTAAAAGCAATGGTCCAGAAGGATAAAGGCCATGGTAAACAAGCCAAGTATTTTTCACAGCAGTGCTAATCCTGAAGAGCTTCAGCAGAAATACAGAGTGAAACTCTTTTTTACAAGGAGCTGTGGATGTCTTTCTAAGTGAAGTGTCACTTGGAGAACTTTTAAAGGAAATCGATAAAATGAAGAGTAGTAAACTGCCAAGACCAGGCAGTTTTCTTCCCAGAGTTCCTCAGGAAATCAAATACGAACTGGCAAACATGGCATATAACCTAGACAAGATAGAAAAGAGGGAGATGGCAAATAGAAGGTTGCTATTTTTCAGAGTACAAAAGTCACCTGGGAATTACAGACCAGTAAGCCTGGTTTCCACACTGCGAGTCTAGGAACAGCTATATAGAATAGAGCTAGAAATAGGAGACCTAGAACAGAAGAGATGGGAGAAGAACCATCCTGGTTTTGAGGTGGGAAGTTCATAGAAGTCAATGAATGAAGATGCTCTGTTCCACGTTAGTGCCTTCAGAGTTCCAAAACTCCTATGTTAAGGTCATTGAAACAATTAAAATTGCATGAGGTAACAGCGAGCATCCTCCAGTGGATTGTTAACATGTAGAACGCAAGGAGGAACGCCCCATACATAAAACAGAGGGATGTGGCATGACCTGCTCTCTTCTTCACAAAGACACATTTTGGGAAGGCTAGCAATAGGCAGATGACAAAAATTGCTGATTGCAATCAAAACTAAGACTGACTGTAAAGAGCTACAAAAGATCTTACAATAGTAAATGATGTGTGATGAAATTCAACATTGATAAAGAGCAAAAAAGACATTTGGGAAAAGGCAACTCTAACTACACATGCTTACTAACAGCTAAATTAGTCATTCCCACTCAGAAGACAGCACTTAGAAACTCTGCAGAGAATTCTCTGAAAACATCATCTTAATGCTTGGGGCAGTAAAAAAAGAAACAGAAGGTAGGAATTATTAGGAAATAGATATAGCACCTTCGTGCTACTGTACCAGTCTGCAGCTAATTTAAGTCTGGTTATCCATCTCCAAAAAGATACTGCAGAACTAAAAGAGTTACGGAAAAATGGAAGAATGATTAAAGGGATGGGCTATCTTGTACAGGAGTAAAGAGTTTTCATCATCTCTTCTTTTATACCAAGGTCCTGGTCTCCTGATATTCACAAAAATACAAGGTAACTGTCACCTAGGCTGTGCCTGCATTAACCACATAGTTCCCTTGAAGGAAAATCAAGGCACAAACAGGATAGCCAACATCAGTACACATATTCTACATACCCTCTGGTGGGAGCTGCATTAGACAGGGCTCCCTTGGCCTGGCATAGCCCTTCAAAGCATACCCACAGCCCTTGCACTCTTCCGGACCCAGAGATGAGGGGAAATTCATGCCAGAGGGGCTTTTGCCTTCTGAATGCGTGAGGTGGTCTTTGGCAGCAGTGTGAGCTCTTGCTCTCATGCAGTGTGGTCATGATCCATTGCTCCAGATCTGGGGCCATAACAACCTAGAGAGACGTAAGTCAGTCTGCATCATGTGCCCTCAGGACCACGGGCCACACTAGAGCAAACACCGCTACAGCAAACTACAAAACAGAAGTCTTCACCCTGCGAAACAGGCAACTGATGGGAAATACAACAGAGGTCTCTAACACTATGAATGGTCATTCACTCATAAAATGCAAGAAATAGAGAGGACCCAACAAAATGATCAGGGTGCAACTGGAAAAAAAGGTGCTTTTGTATACAATGTCTTTTTTTCATTGTGGAATAAACTGCAAGAGATATCCATTAAGGCCAAAAGTCTAACTGGGTTCAAGTGACACAAAGCAATGGAGGAAAAATCCATACATGGCTCCTTAATTTGGATGCAGCTTTTGGCTTATGAATTTCTGAGTGCTGCAATGTGATTTGTTATGTGAGAGGACAGATAAATACATACCCTGCTTCTTGCTTATGGTTTTACTAAACAGAACTGTTGACTGCCAGAAAAGATACTGGGCTACACGGACTTTGGTTTGATCTACTATGTCCTTGAGTGTATTTATCTTTAAAGGATGTGTTTAATGAATCACGAGAAAACACCCTGGATCCCAACACACAAAACTATACATTGTATTCAATTATCTAATTGTTGGGAAATGTGCAAAGGCATCTAATTTGCCTTTGAAAGGAACTTGAATTTTATCTCCTTACCATGCACGTCAGGGGATTTTTCTTGCGTGATTAAATCAGACCTGTTAAGTAATACAGAGTTCAACATATTGGCATCTAGAATTACAAAAATGGGTTCAGGTTTCATGGCCTGTGTAACGCTGGTTGCAAAAGTAGCTTACTAGCTAGTGTGGCATGCAGGCTTAGAACCCTTTTTCAGCATGGGCTTCAGGATTCTTCATTCCTTAATTCCAGAGAAAGCTAAGACTTTTTTTTTTCCTTACTTTTTTTTCCCTTCTAGGAAGTACAAGAGTGTGTGCTGTATTTCATGTTAGCCAAATCTTTATTATTATTGATTGCTTTCTGACAGTGCAGTATGTGAAGTGCCAATAGAATGCAAACCTGAAATCTGAAATTCTGCCCAGTGTTGGGTAATGACCTGACTGTAGACAGTTTTTTAACAAAGAGAATAAAGTCGAGCTGTTCTGCAGATTTTGACTAATGCTTCACAAAAGGACCACAGAGAGGCTGCAAATCACTGCTCCATGGGCAATTACAAGTTCGATAAAAGTTGACACTACCTTGAAATATTTTTCTGAAGATTATCAAAATGCCATTATGTTGTTATAAATACATTAATTAAAATATTAATGAAGTAGCTTCAAAATTCAAATATAAGTGAAGAAATAGTACAATTTCATGATTAACTCTACCTAAATATTCTTCTGTTCCAATTTTATCCTGGTGTTTTTTTTTACATCAGTAAGATTTGGATGATTTATTTTTGTGAAAGTTCACTTATTTCTGTTGCATAATGGTAATAGATGTCAGTCTATTTCTGCCATCGTAATTAGTTGCTGTGGAGATGGCTGAAATATCATGGATTATTATAATTGCAAATGAGGAATAAGCAGCAGGAAAAGATGACATTGATAATCTGCAAATATCGCAAGGTTCCTTGAAACTAGTTAACTTCAAGATATTTGAATTTGCCACAGTAAAGAGCAGGCTTACACAGTATGGGGGTGGTGTACATGTCAGATGAATACACTGAAGAAACACAACAGTTACATGTGATGGCATCTTAAATTTAGCTTAATGGTAAAGCAAAATTATCATACAGCTCATGCATC
Source organism: Pandion haliaetus (assembly GCA_013401275.1). NCBI lineage: Eukaryota > Metazoa > Chordata > Aves > Accipitriformes > Pandionidae > Pandion > Pandion haliaetus. Next base: position 241,827 of record VYZV01004637.1, on the reverse strand, counting down.
TTACGATTTTGTTACATATAATTTTGCTTAAGGCGTATAGAAAAGCCACTTACAGTATTCACCTTTATTACTATGACATAAAAAACCCCGTAACAGTAGTACATAATATCAGTAGGTGTTATCCTGAACTAATATTCTTTGGCAGATAAATGAAGGAGAAACAGGTGTTCAAGTATCTGCATGAAAAGTGGCTAGAATTACCCCCTTGACATAGTTCTTTAAAAGGCAAGAATCAAACTGCATCTTTCACTGGAGACTGATGAGTCTCTTGGAGGGAGGAAGGACAAAGTAGACAAAAATAAAATTCCTGATGTACTATTTTACAACAGAACTCATTTGCATTACGTCGTATTTTGCTGTAGGGCTGGCTGGCACTCCAATCTGCACCTCAACTGTGTAATGAGAGCTGCATAACTGATTCTGTGTAATGATGCTGCCTTCATACAGCCACTGTGTGCACTTTCAAAATGACAGCACTACCAAATTTTTGCCTTTTCTGCCTCAGTAGCATGAAGCAATTGGCCTGCATTAAAAAAAAAATAAAAATCCCCAAATTATGCTTTTATGAAGAAACAAACTTTTTAAAGCTTGACTGAGCTAAATACTCTCTTATGTATTGCTGTTCAGAGCTAAGTTGCTGCATTCTGAAATGTGAAGGGAAAGTGAGAAGCATTAAGGGAAAGTGAGAAGCAGCTGTTTGTAAAACAAGATTTCTTCCCCTCTCTGAACATAGTTGAGTGACTGATAGCAGAATTATATTCCCAAGATTTCCATGCCATTATGTGGATAGCTTTTAAACACCAAACAAGTATCCTGGCATCTTATTAAGATGATAAAGATAATTTAGGTGGACTGACCTATGGATGGTAGAGCCTCAGAATACCAGTGAATTTATACTGATCGAGCAACCAAATACTGAGTATTTTTAGTATCAACAAACCTTCCGAGTTCAAAAATAGTGTTATGGAAAGATATCTTGCTTGTCTGAAGATGAACTAGTACGCCCCATTCTGACCCACCCTGATGGTCAGAGAGGAGTTCACAACAGTGGCTTAACAAGACAAAACCCAAAATACGCTCACCTGCTGTTTCACCCATTTATTGTACCTTTTCAAGCCACTGTTGCTGATGTGGTAGCCTGATAATTAGGCTAATTTGATGTGTACCCTCTTGCTTTTAAACTGATTTCTTTGTATGTATTAAAGGGCTTTGCTTAGCAGGCAATTAAACAAATAAATATAAAACTGAAAATGCATCTGGTTTGGAAATTTTCTTCTTTATATTCATCAAACTAGAGACAGCACATCTCCCATCCTCTCATAAAGACTGGGCAGGATGTGTAGTGTCTACCTTTTACTTCTGCATGCTAAATAAAACTGTGATGCACAGCTGCATACTGCAGCATTACACATCAATACGGGTCTGAGGAATGCTCTAATAACACTGAGAAAGACCAAGTTTTACTGAGAACTTTTTATACCTCCAATCCCATTAAAAATTATAGGCCTCCTACTGTTAAATATCAATAAATACTAGTACAGTTCTGTGTCCAGTCTGGGGCTCCCTGGCACCAGAAAGACACTGACTAACTGGAGCAAGTCCAGCAGTGACCCACCACAACGGCTGAATATGACGTGCAAGGGGGGCGCAAGGGAACTGGGTCTACTCAGCTTTGAGAAGCGAAGGCTGAGGAAGAATCTGACGGCCGTCTGTCACTACCTAATGCGTGGGTATAGCAGGGGCAGAGCCAGCCTCTTCCTGGAGCTACATGGAGAATGGACAAGAGGCAATGGACAAGTTGCAGCAAGTGAAATTCTGATCAGATACAAGCAAAGTAAGTCCTCACACTAACTGTAGTCAAATGTTGGAACTGGTTTCCCAGAGTCTCTGTCCCTTGTAATATTTAAAAGTTGACTGGGAAACCTACAGCAACTCCAGAGACGGCCCTGCTTTCAGCAAAGGTTGGACCACATAGCCTCCAGATATTTTCCAGTCTGCATTAGTCCATGATTTCTATTTAACAAAAGTTAAAAGTGCTGGAGCATGCAGGGACATGCCACACTGATGGATCATGCTGATACCACGAACTTCTGCTGTATACATTATGACACCCAACAGGTTCCACTGCTTTTGCACTAAAATGGTAAGTGCCTCAAAAGCCACACTGCTAACCTTATGCTTCTTTGCTTATAAACAAAAGCACACCACTTCATCCCAACTGAGATCAACTGAACTTCTGTTTCTATTTGAGTTTGAGCCTTTTCTTGCACTGCAGTGATACTGCAGCACACCATATGCACCCTGAAGGCATCATATCACACATCACTCTTGCTCTTTCAGCAGCCCTGTTGAACACAGTAGTGACAATCCGGTCGCACTCCCTTTTATAAAAAAGTCCAAGTTAATAATCTTTAGAGCAGAATATGCATCATGTTTAGAAATGAAAATATCTTTAATCTCTGTCATTGCAAATTTTAATTAAGCTAGGTTTAAGCTCAGTTCACAAGTATGAGACTTAACCTTAACAACAAATGAAGTCAAGCAGCAGAATAAGCAATTTGATGAGGGATTTATGGAATCATCAGTGAAAGCTTTCAGACCAGCACTGACCTACACATGGTTTGAGGAACAAGTGCTTAGTATGGCTTGGCATAGGAAACAACTCCTTAATGGATCTTTAAGTTACCAACTGGCTCCTGAAAATGGATACCACTACTACTCATTGATCTAATCTGTGAGGTGATAACAGCTGTGTAATTTCCATGGACCTAGGTAGCAGTTTCCTGAATGTCCTTCTGCAGCAATGAAGGAGTAACACCTTCTGCACCAAAATCTCCTAGAATGGGTGAGACTTGGTAGAGCCCTGATGCTGTAAATAGTTAATTGGGATCATGTAACTTAATTCTTATGTGTGAGCTATTTCTTTGTCGTAAGAGACATCTTTCCTTTAACAGCTGTATGGGCTTCTGCAGTGAGTTCTCCCCACACTAATGTCACCTTTGCACTGCAGTTTTCTACTGGATTTGGTTTGTGTATCAATATATGTTTTCTTTAGTTTTTCAACTAATTTGTCGTATTATTTACCCCAGCAATTCTCACAGCCACTACCATATGAAAACATATTTGCATAATGCAGCTGTACAATGCAGCTGCATTTTGACGTTAAGTCTCAGAACAGTGGTCACCGCCAATCTGAAAACCAATTGCTTCAGAAGCAATGGTCTAGATACTTCTAGGCCAATGGAGGTGACCATATATGTTGCAAGTCATGAACACAGAAGTTACACAACTCCTCCCAATTACAGATACAGTAATTAATACAGCTGATAACTGACTGAGGTTAGGACTTAAAAGGAGAAGATTTCAGTCCCTCCTAAGATTTCAGGCTCCCTGGTGTGACTGGACAAGGAAATGGGACCAGGAAGCACACAGACTTTCTGAACAGAAAACAGCCAGAGACATACATTATTTCAGCTTCTTTAAATGAAATGCAAAGGTTTGTTGGGCTTTAAGTTTAGGGAAAGATTCAGAAAATCTTTTGTTTTACTGGGAAGAGTATACCTGTTCATCTTGTAAGCCCTGTGGATTAACAGGAACCTACTCTGAATTTGGGTCTCAGTCCTGGTATACTTCTTGAGACGCCTCTCCCATTGACACCTATTGAAGTTTTGAAAGCTTAGAGATCTGCAAGTGCAGCTCCCTTGACTACCTAAACTATTTTTTCTGTTCCCCAAACCCCTTCAGATATAATTGCAGTCTTTAAGAAATACTTTAAGAAACTAAGAAAAGCTCAAGAGCATCAGACTTCTAGGGAGTCTCTCTTGCCTTTGTGATGGGATTTATTTGCTGCACAGTAGCAAGTAGTTGTCATATTTTTTCCTGTTTTGTTGTTTATTTAATAGGTACTGTCTGAAAATAAATGAGATGTCAATGCCGCAGTATTTCTAAGCTTCAAAGGTACTACCTCGGTCAAACAGTCCAGACATGCCCATGAATATGGGCAGGATTTCCAGATTACTTTGTGGTATCTGACATAATAATAACCATGCATAATAATATGTGTAATAGTAACTATGCAAACTGACACCAACCACAGAAATATATGATTATTCACGAAGCCAAGAAATAA
>VYZV01004637.1:205879-237514 GCA_013401275.1 Pandion haliaetus | reverse complement strand
CGGGATTCAGATGACATATTAGGGTTTTGAAGGCTGTATCTGACAAAAAGCCAAGGGCTAAACACAGTGGTGGAGCTGAATGTATGAAAACCACTGAGCAGTTACAGGGTGGGTTCTTCTTGCAAGCATCTCTTGTGTAATGCTTAAGAAATAAAACCCTGCAGGACTTAAAATCTGCTTAGCATTACCTTGAATATTTTGGAGCTCAAATAGCCTTTTATCTTGTCTTTTAGACGTCAAGGGAGAGTCAGGCAGGTGTGACTGTTAAGTATCACTGCAGGAAAATATTCAGTCAGTATTATATATAGAGTGGAATGAGGCACATTCACAACAGGCTTACTGCCTTCACAAGGATCAGAAGATAATTAAATAATTATGACTTTATATTTGCAGAAAATTATTTAATGACACTGTATTTATTTAGTCAATGGATAGATATGAACATGCCAGCTGGCCTTCCTCCATCTCAGCATATTATAGTGAGTTCTGACTTTTTTTCAAGAGTAAAAATAAAGGCCCTATTTACGTAACTAATTACTACAATCACAGAACCAAATCCTGCTCTCATTACCTTTTTAAATCTTAGATGAAATTTCACTAGAGTTCATCTGATTATTGCAGATATAAATTGATGCAGTAGGGTGCACATATTTTTGCATTACTTAAATTACTCTAAACAATGGTGTAAGTTGACAGTTCAAAAAGTAATTTAAAGGGGGACAATCTCTTTTTTTAAAAGTTACTGTTGCTTGCCCCATTTGTTTTTTTTCTTGGTACATAAAAAGGCCTGAAAAGATACAGAGTTGATCAGTGTTTCCATACTGTTGTTTCCATTTCATCTCAGAAATATCAGGTAAAGAAATGCTTGGTTATCTCTGGTTTTGTTAATGAACTTTTGAGGGATTGAAATTATATTTGTTGTGTAATGCTATTGGACTTTGTAAAACCATTCTCTTTCCCCAAACAGTTAATCATACATCTTTAATTGATGCTACAAAGAACAAACTTTTGAACAGATTTGGTAAACATTTTTTACCACTCTGTTCTTGAGAGGACATAATTTGAACTACTCAGGATAAGTATCTTCCAGGGCAGATAAAATCTGCATTTTTAACACAGGAGAAAATGCAAATATAAATACATAATAATCTCCATCTTCCTTATAAATGTAAGAAAATGGAAACAGAAGTCCTCCTCCTGTTGTAGGTCACTTTTACCCAAGATCAGACACCAGAGCTCAAAGGAAAAATCTATGATGCATTTGATTTCCCACAATCTTTACAAAAAAGAGGCAATTTTTTTTCAAGTGACTTTTTGATTGTGTTCTGCTCTATCCCTTTATTTTGGCCTGGCATGCTGTAAGAAGAGCAATCACAGTAACACAAGCATTAGGTACAGGCTCTGACAACCAAATCAAACATTAAAAAAATCAATTGGCACATTAAAATTGCTTTTGGTATTACATCTTTCATCAGAAAGACAGTAATACATCCTGAGCCTACATAAACAGATTACTTGGCCACCCCTGAAGTGCACCCAGTACTGGGGTGGGAAGCAGTAATTGTGATGTGCTAGAAACACAATCCAGCGACTCTTGAGGGAATGCAAAAAACCATCGTCGGTTGAAATTGCATGGGCAAAATATGAAAGGGGAAGGCTGAAATAATTGCCCAAGGCGGATCTTTATCCAAGGGCTAAGTTAGTGTCCTTGTTCTTGTGAAAATTTCTAAGGCATCTTCACTGACTGCAAGTAGTTGTTAATGCCTGCCTTCCTCTGAAATATAATCCTTAGCAGTATGACTTCCCTTAGTGATGTAGTAAAGCTATAGCTTAAGTTTAGAGAATACAGTGGATCCTGTAGCCAATTAGTAACGCTTTCCACAGCTCTGCTGGTTTCCCTAGAAAGGATGTAAACCACAAGGGACAAACAAACATGAAGAACCTAACCTTCACTATGCAATAAGAGCAAAACCCAGATGCTCCTTCAGAGAAGCACAGACCCTGCATCATAATATTACTGTGTTGAAGTAGGTGACCATACTCCTCTTCCCTATGGCTTGGCCTTGAACAAAACTGCTCTAGGACTGGGCATGTACACTGACAACAGCTGCAAAGGAAATTTTCGTAGCAACTCTCATGACGTGTAAAGGTAAGTGCTCAGAACAGATACCAGAAGTTGGGAAAAAAAGATGAATTCTGGCTTAGATATTTTTCAGAGCTTTCTAAAATAAAAACTGTATACGAATTTTCATGGGGAAAAGAGATGAGCTAAGCCTGTTTGGTGAAATCCTGATTATTTATGAATTTGCCCTTGATGGAATTAATTAGCTTACCATGTTTGCAAAGCAAATAGCTTGATAATGCAAGATAGTTTTCCTAGCTTTTCCCAAACTGTGTGTGCATGAAAATATGACAGAATTCAGCTTTCTAGAAACTATGAATAAATAAATATCTAAATATGGGAATTTTCCTTCTGCTTGATTTTGCTAATACCGCTATTTTGCTAATACCGCTCTTTTGCTTTTTGCACTGCTATAGTACCCTAAACATGCCCTCATATTCACATGGAACTGTGTGCTGCAGTGTTATTCAAAGTAATGAATAAAGAGCACCACCATTAGTGGGTGTTCATTGACTGTGGACTACTGGTAACTCCCAAGTTTTTTTATAAAACAGAAATAGGAGTCTGCTTATTTCACAGAAGTGACAAGGGGTGCAAAAAGAATATGAAAGAGTGGTTCACATCACATTAACTTAACCACAAAGGTACGGTGTAGGGCCAGCCTTCCTTATACCACCAATGCTGGCAGCCTTTTAACCATGCTTCCTCGAGTGGAGAGGTGATGTTTTCCATAGTATCACAATAGCTTTGTGGTTTTTTAAAAAAAAATAATCCTTTAGAAATTTTGCTGAAAAATAGTTCATCAAGCCAATTTTTATGAATACAATTAAATACTTCCTTTAACCTTGAAAATCCTGCAGCTTTGGAACCTGACAAGGGCATGAGTCTGGCTCAAAGGCTAATTGTATCCAAACAAAATTACCAAAACCCAGGCAAGCTAGCACCTTCTTACCAGGAGCGACAACCATACCAAGAAGAATAATTGTTTCTTCTCTCTTTGTTGAATTTGTACTTTTTCTCAGGAAGATTTTCCTTTCTCATTCTTTGATTCTTTTCCCCTCCTTCAGTCCCTGGAAACACGCAATAACCACACAGAGGGCAACTGGAGAACAGGGGAGGTAATTGCTTTGCCAGGCTGATAAAGCAGGTGCTTGATTGCTTTTCTAAATCTAAGCTTGAGTACTCACTTTTTTCCCAGGCTCCCCAGTTTTTGTAAAGTTTCATGAAGTTGTTTTGCTGAACTCATAAATTACAGCACAACCCAATTCTCTTACCCCATGAGCTGCTGTGCTGTAATTAATAAATCATTTGCATTTCAACAGAAGCTTCTGTCAAAGAAGATCAAAGACCTCAAATATTAGTGTCTTAACATCCTCTCTCTCTGGTACTATTCCTATTGGAAATTGAAGGCAAACTCCACATCTGTGCTTGGTGCTCAATCTGTGGATAAGGCTCCCTCACCACCCCTGGGCAGCTAATGCTGGTGGACGGAGCACTGCTACCCTTCTGCCCCATAGATCTGGTAGGACAGAGCACCACTGCCCTTCTGCCCATAGTTCTTGTAGCAATATGCAACAGGATCACTGCGCAATACGTTTGCCCCCCACAAAGCACTCCATTGCTTACAAAGTGGGAATACAACTCATATTTTTACTACTACCCCCAGCTGCTAATTTGACTTTAGCTGTGACTCCCGTAATTTCCTGTGGATGAAGGAACTGATTGTACTGTTCTAGTGGTTACCATCATTACCTGTTTCACTTTTCCGGTTGTATCCATAAAGCTGGCTAATAATTAAAAACAGCAGTAGCACCCACATCTCCAGCGAAACTAGTTCCATACACATCCCAGAAAATTAGGGATTGCAAGATTAACTCTTTTGAAATGAAAGCATTGTTTCCTTTGAAATTAATCCAACTTCGATAAGTAAAAATACCAGGATCACTCTGAAACTATTACAAATGCCATATCTAAATGTACAAGTAAAACACAAAGCTTGCTGGGAAAACAAACATGATTTTTTCACATGAATAATCATTTAAGGGAGGAAAATAAGCCTGTAACCTTAATAAGTTGTGTTTCAGCCAGCTGAAAAGTACCATCTTTCCTACACACTGTAACATTTGTGATGCCTCTGCTTTCTCCAGTAGAATTTAAATGAGGAAAAAATGCTTTCAATATAAATAAATAAAATGTTTAAAATGTCTAAGAATACTTTATGATCAAAGACAGTTGATTTAAAAGTACCTTAGCAAGCCTCCTTCTAATTAGAAATATTAACCTTTCTGCCTGGAAATAAGCATGCATATCATGGTGATTTCCTCAGACAGCTTTGTAATGAGACGTTCAGTAAAGAGGAACCCAGTTTAAATGAGACAAGAGATAAGGTGGAGTATTGTCCTAATACGAATTGCTTTCCCTTAAGATCACATTGCCTTCACGTAGCATTTTTATTTAAAAAGACCATGTCACATATCTCTGCCTGAGTACAAATGCTCAGGGTAAACAATCCCCCAATGTAATTTACTACTGAATTTAAGGAACTGAATAATGACAGGTTTTATTAGTCCAGCAGAACAACCTTTACACAGGTTTAGTTATCTGAACTCTGTTCATCAAGGACATTTTGTAAAGTGGTAGAAGGTCAAACTCCTTAAAGGCAACCTCCTTTCACTGGGAAGAAAGCATTGATTATTTCCTTGTCTGTAGGGGTATTACTGGGGTGGTTAACTGAAATACTCTGTAGCATTACAACCAAGTTCCACTGGAACAGGATCCAAGTACACCAAGACAAAAATAACCATGCCCAGCTTTCGACTGACTTCACCTACGATTTTGTTCACTTGGTAACAGCACAACTTGCTGATTACTAGATGTAGCCCCTAGTACCTATTAGTAAAAAGATCTTAAACTTATTATCAACTTAAAACCCATTCTATCTTGAATTACTTTATTATTATCCTTTCTGATGGAGTGGAGTCACACACTTCACATCAATGCAACTGTTGCAATCCCTCTATCCGTTGAAATAAAGAAATTCAGGAAAACAGAATGTTTTGAAATTCCAGAGAGAACATTTCCCAAAATCTTACCGAAACATCTCCAGGATAGAGGCATTTAAGGGCTCAGGAGCTTGGTTTCACATTTTAATTATAAATGGCATCTTTTAGTTAAACACCATAGTGTTTATCTTCTGGACTGAGCTGTGTAGGTTGGAACTAAACTTTGCAAAACAGGGAGAAGGCACTGAAGAGAGCAAGAACAACTTCAAACTTCATCAGCCAGGTTGCACCTGTCCCAAGCAGCAAAGTTTGAAGACTGCCTTTATACAAAGACACTCCTTTTGCCTTCTCCCTGCTAGCCAGTGACTGCTAGAGCACATCTGTCCAGCTGTGTCCTCTTCTCTAGACATTTATGCTTTATGGGTGAGGAGGAAACAAACAGCGCGTGCACCACCTGCCAGGAGGGAGGTCACAGATCTGATTTCTCTCTAGGGCTTTGTTGCAGTACAGACTCAGAGAGGAAAGTGGCTAAATCTTGCACAGTTGTGTTGGCAAAGCAAATAAACCCTAAGAAAGTGGAGATGAGGTCTGTCCCATACTCTCGAGGGTCTCAGAGAAGTAGTTGAAAGGTGAATAGTGTGGATTACAACAAAGCTCAGTAAAACACTCTTGACTCTGTTACTGGATCACAATGGCCTGGCACCCGGTGCAGACAGGGGAGCTGTAATTTTGAGTCTCCAATGCTTGCACTGGGAATTTACAGTTTGAAGCCCTGAAAAGGCTAATAAATTTGCTTATTAGCAACCTAACTTCATATACTGAGTAGGAATGCATTTCAACATAAAGCACACTGCACAGGTGATCCCACCCATTGGGTTGAATGATCATGGATTTGATGACTTACTAGAAACACTACTAGACTTACTCATTTCAGATGTTTTCCACAGATCTTGAGGGAAACAGGATTAAATAGGGATGAAAGGGAGGTAGCTACTGACCATGCTACTTTAGAGGCAGTCTGGACTTTATGAGACTGTGCATACACGAGACCCGTGCCCCCCCCTCGCCCCCCCATCTTGGTATGCCTTCCTGAAACAATCTGTCTTTAAAATGTGACAAACAGCTAAGCAAGCATTACATAAAAAGATGGTAGATTGCTTTTTCCCCCCCCCCTGTAAACTTTTGCCTCACAATATTAAATACAATTATAAAGCATTCTCCTGATTAAATGTTAAAGAGGTCTAATGCTCCATCTCTTACTTCTGGCAATGAAGAGCTTAATCTAATTAAAGCCATGAGCTGAATGTGTCTGCTGGTTCTAATCCTCAGCAGTTTTATTGTTAGGTTATGCAATCCTAATTAAAGATAATTTTAGACAACAAGAAAGGTTTCGTTTTAATGAGAGAAAAATATATACAATGCCCTTGCGGTTCTATTTAAAAATTATTTTAAAGGTTTATTTTTAGCTAATAGTTTTCCATATATAAGCTACAACTAAGCATTCCCTCAGAGAAATCTCTCATTTTAGTATTTCTATTGTAGTACTGTCACTGTGAGCTTGCACATTGAATGCTACTTCCTAAAATCAAGGCTCACTTCAGTACTGTTCAGTATATTAAAATACAGCTATGTAACATGTAGCCTGTGCTTCTTGATTCTAGTGTTCAACTTAAAAGGTCTTAACTTTCAGAAAAGTACTAAATATCCAGAGAGTCTTATAAAGGTCTCTGATTAGCCGTATCACAAAATATGAGTGCTCAAAATGACTATTTTAAAAAAACTAAATCACAATACTCCAGAGAAAATACACTTCAGTTTTATTTTTAGGAAGTGAAGAAAAATATCATGGAATTAGATCCAAAGCCAACTCTCAACACCACGATCTCCCTGTGGGGTGCTGCAGAAACAGTAATTTTGATAAGAGTCACAGGATTATTGTAACTGTCAGGGAAACACTTTAGTCCCCTACAGATGGCTCAGGGCACTCAGGAAGACCTAGCTCTTCTGCTGCAATGGTCACAGACAAACAAAGGCCACCACAGAACCAGTGAGAATGAAGCAGGAGATGTATCATTCCTCTTTTGGTACACCAGTTTTTAATTATAAACTAAACATGAATTAAAAAAAGGTATAGAGGAAACTTGAACTGGGTGTTACTATTCTGTGAATGACAGTCACAGTTGCAGATCCAGATCTACCAAAAGATGTTCAGGATGGCTGCAGTGGGGAGTAAGGGGGGGATATTTGCTTGTTTTTATTGTCCATTGCAGTGAGTGCATTACTGCCTGGAAAAGTATTCCCATTAGCTGCAGGGGCTGTGTCCAGCTCTTTGAATTCAAAATATAAGAGTTACTGGCCTTAAGGGGGGAAATGTACTGCAAGAGGACAAAACTATCCTCTTGAATTCACTTTGCCCTTCTATAGATGCAGGGCACAAACTGCCTGCTAAGAGTACGTCTAAAGCAGTCAAGTTTCCTGCTCTCTAAACTTAACTCATGTGGAGGTTATCACATCCTTATTAACCTACACTTCCAGGTATTCAGGGCTCAGCTGTGAGACTCACCAATTTGGGACATGCCTCTGAGGCACAGGCACAGAGGGATGACCCAGGTGCACCCCTGGTCCGGGCTGGCACTCCCCTGCTGCTGCTGCTGGTTTAATGTTTTCTGCGGTGTAGGAGGGGGGAGGGTTGCAGGCATTTTTGTGGATGAAGGAGGAAAGGGAGATACTGCCTGAGGAAGCGTGCACAGGGGGAAACGGAGAGGAGAAAGCAAGCAAGAGCAAAAGCAAGAGCAAGGGCCAAAGGGAAATTCATGGCCCAGTTTGAAACCGTGAGGCAATATGCAGTTAACTCACTTGCTGGCACAAGACCCTGTCCAACACGCTATTCTGCTCTAACCTTAGACAAAGGCTCCACAGGAAACCTCTAAGCTTGCACAGGCTTTGAATGTAATTTTTTAAGCCCAGCTAGGTTAAGTATCAAATGAAGAAAAGGCGTTCTCAGGTTACTTTCAGTAACATGAACAGGTTTTTTTGTGTACAAATTTCTAATCCTAATACGCCTGCATTTTACATTAAGGAGGAGCACACATAGCTGCCACGCTGTGGATTTCCTGAAGAAGTGATGAACAAAGCAACGGAAATTGGTGAAGTGCCTAAGGAAAATCACTCACATGCCTTCCTGGTTCTCCAGTCAGTCAGCTAAGGAAACCGAGCCATTACAGTGGAAGAAGGCATTTCAAAATATTATTTTTTTACCATGTATTTCTACAAGTCACATCCTTGTAGGTGTTCTGGTCCCTGCTGTCACAACCAATGCCTATAATATTAATGTTATTTTTAGAGAAAAGAAAGCCTCAATCTCTAGTAAACACAACTTCTCTATTTAAGATTAATACTTAAAAAAAAAAAAGTTTCAATTTCTTTTTGTGCTTTTACTCTTCCACCTGGTTGTTTTCTTTATGACCACCTCTTGTTGCCACCTCAAGATGGGAGAGGCAATTGCCTGGCTTGAATTTGAAGTCAGAATAAAATTGGAGACTGATTCTTGTCAGATGCTAGACAAGAATAGAGTCTGAAAATCGGAATTTGAAAGTCAAGTCTATTTTATGTGATGAACATGTTGAACAGTAGACTTTATTTCATCACAGTTTTTAATTTATCTTTTGTGATTACCTGAGAACACTCTGTCATTTTGTTTTTCCTGTTATGGGATCACAGCAAATAAAAGTCCTCTCTTTGTAAGACTTAGCAGGCATACAAAAAGATAGAGGTGGGTTGCACATAATGATCTGCATTTAATTGTATTAAAGCTACTTTAATGATAAAGAATAGACTCCTTAGATTAAATCACATAAGTAGGCTGTTACAAGAAATCTGTTTGGCCTTTCATATGCCTTACTAATACAACTGGGCTGGGGGAAGTTAACTGAGGTTTTTGCTGACAAGGTTCCCAGAGACTGCGTGCTTCTCCTGTCTTTCTGTCTGGGGCTCAAGCACTGAATATCATCATGCCAAATATTTTAGTCTTAACTCATTTTATACTCATACTTTGATATAAATTTTCAGTTAAAAAAAAAAATCTCTATTTAGATTATTTACAAATGGGACCAAGTACAAATAACTTTTGATTTAAGAGGCATGCTCTTCACGTTTTTATAGCCAGCTGCCTATAGCCAGTTTCTTTACAAACAGTAACTCCAGCGTGGAGAAACCCTTGGGCCTTCAGAGTTGCTCAGTGACTGAGGAACTTAACCAGAGCTTAACCAGCTTCAACAGAGTCTGACCAGGTTTTGCAGTTTTGACAGGGGAGGTTACATGACTGTTTTCAGTTGTAGGGCAGGTTGAAATCACTGGGTGAAGGCTTATGTTAATGTTCAGGGCAGCAAGGCTGAGGAGCAAGGTTTACTTAACAAGTCCTGAAAGGTCAGAAAGGATAAGGTGAAGGCTGGGGATAAGGAATTTACTTTGCAGAGAGGCACGGTGATCTCCAACCAGATATAGTACACAACATTGGAAGCAGTAAGTGTGCAGTCCCAGGACGATACCCCACTGATAACCAACATGGTAAAGCCGCTGCCTATGCTAGGCAGGCTGCATGTGCGGAGATCTGCAGAAATGAAGCAGCACTCTGCATTGCACAGCAGATTGGCATCACAGCTCAGAGCATAATGGGGTTTTCTGGTTCCCAGCCCAGCTGCTTAGTCATCAGTCCAACTTTAATCAACTTCAAAGTACAATGGTGAACAAAATTCAGAACTAAATCCCACCCCTTGCTGCAATTTCTGCCAAAACTGAACTCAGTTACAAATCTAAGTAGCTGTGTAACTGTGAGAAAAAGCCTTCAGGGTAGACAATGAAAACCCTGCAGAAAGAGAGGGAAATGACAAGTGAAAGAGCCCTCTTACTGCTTTGTGTGGGTGCGGGTAGTGCGTGCTGACCAGAGTCCAGCCTGGGAACAAACAAATACATTTTAGACCACCACCTTCTCCTTATGCATGAGAGCAACTGGGCTCAGCTTAAGAGGAAGGCAAGCTTTCAGACAACATAGGAGGAGGTGTGCAGTGTCCTGACCACCCTCCGTTTGCCACTAGCAGGGTCCCAACTCTGGCTTTGACTGCTCTTCTCATCTACCGCTCTCCTGGGCTCCCTTATGAACTAGCAATATTAATGACTAGCGTAGGTAGCCATCTGAGGGAGATTTCCCTGCTGAATTTCATGTACATGAAATAAATCTAGTTAAGATGAATGGTTTCTCAAGAGCTATATTCTGTGCTGAGCACTTCTTAAATACAGAAAGCTGTAACACTTACCATGTACTGGCTAGCTAAAACATGCAGAAGAAAATGTATCTGGAAAACGGCAATAAAAGTATTTCCAATGATTTAGGAAGTCTTGCTTGTCACTGTTAAGTTATTTCTACAGCTCATGTATGTTTCCTATGTATTCAAACATAGCAAATAGAATATGCACACTTATTTTTTAATAAATTTACAGAAGCAGTCTAACATCCTTGAACTGGTGTGACTGGACCTTAATCAACCTTCCCCCTTCCACCAATGTCTTAATTCTCTATTCAGGTAAATTGTAGAGGAGTTGATCCAGAGCACTGCATAAGCAGGTTGGACAGTCTGTGCTGATGTACTCAACTGTGGTTGGTCCCACCAGCCAAATGCTGTTGAGTCACACAATCATTAGCAAAGGAGCCGTTACAAAAATGAAGCTGAGCTATGAATTATGTTGGTAATATACAGTTAAAACTTAATTTTGTTTCAAATGGCCTACATTAAATTAGGCGAGGATCAGATCTTTGTTCAACCAGGCTCTGGCTCTGGTGACAGGACTTGGTAAACCCTGTTCATTTATGTCACATCTCTTCCCATATAAAAGTATGGACATGCCAGCCAGCCAGCTAACTGTTCTTTCTGTGGGTAATCATGTGAGTAAATCTTGACTGTGCAAATATTTATGACAAGAAAATGCCAATAGGCAGATATGCACGACTGAAATAAATTAAAAATTAAATTCAGAGATGTTTTTCCAGACTAATATTTACGATAGTTAGGTATGCTAAATTTTAATGCTAAAGTAACATATCTATGCTTCTGCTTCAGGAAAACATGCTAGAAGGAAAATATGCTAAAGGATGGGCAGTCTATGACACAAGGTGCTCTTTCTTTTCTGCTCATTATAAATTATTTAAAAGATACAGGAGAGTTGAACAAGGTAGGTTTAAATGGTACTTGCAACAAGCAGTTCATTGCTCCAGCCTCCTCAGAGGAATCAGAATGGAGGCACCTGAACTTGAGTTTTCCAGTGTTTTTATATAGCAGAATTTAATGATACAGATGGGCAGAGTCAGGAAGCCCAGCCAGCTGTGCTGAAGAAGTAGCAGAGCAGAGGCAGAAGTTTTGGAAATAACACTGAACAGCAGAAAGCATTTTCTGAAGTAATTGCTTTACTTTAAAGTCACCTTACCACTACAGGATTTACTGTGTCCAGCAAAATAACTGTAGATACAAATTTTGTTAAAAAATATATATAGGAGATTACATATTCTGATATGGCTAGCCACGTGCTTTCTGACAAATAAGAATATGATAATTAAAGCTAAAATAAAACACTATAAAAGTGATTGCCTCTTCATAACATAGATGCTGACGTGGTTTGCTGAACTGAGACACATACTGAGGCACCTACTGTATAGAGAAGATCTGACAAACTCGGCCAAACCCGGGAGGATCTTACATTAGAACCTCTGAAGCCTCTTCATCCCCGTATTGGTATTAGTCCTGCCTACCTTACAGAGTACAACCTGAAACATAAACATCATCTTGGGTTTTTTCCTCCACGTTGCAGTAACATTGCGCAAATAGGCTTGGAAATGGCAGCCGACTGATAGTATGTTCTGTTCAAAACTCTTTCAAGTTTACAGACTATGCTGTCTGTGTCAGTCACGTATAACCTAGTGTCAAGTAAGTTCCTATGCCATTTGTAACACCAAAATAATGTCAAACCCCGTTGGTAAGATTGGATCAAAACTTTTTCCTCAGTGTAGAAACACTTCTCCCCTCACCCTCCAACTTTGCTCCATTTATATCTCTGAGCTTTCCCAAAAGCTTTGCTCTGAAGTTACCTCATTTGAGAAATGTCTACTATTACACAGTATGTACTTTGTACCTATGAAAATACCATATGGAAAAGATTAACCCATATACAGAGGACATTTTAACACCCGTCTTTATGGCTTCAACCGTAGCAGCTGTGTGCGGGACAGCTGCTACTGAACAGCTTGGCTTGTCCAAGCTCACACCAGGAGTCTCTGAAAAAAAAACGTGACTTGAGCCAGGCTGCCCACCCCAAACCAACAACTTAGGTGGAGAAAAGACATCTGAAGAATGAGACTTCATTAATGAAGTCCCCACAGAGGACTTTCACTTAAAAATTAACAGCAAGAGGGAGCAGTGTCCACTGATTTTAACAGTTTTCCCAGTTAATTCATTCTTTGAGAAGGGCAAGTTCTGCAAGGCTGGTGCTCCTGGCTCTGAATTTCATGGAGGTTTCTCCACACAAGATTTTAACATGCAGTTTTAATATGCAAGTGCACATCAGCTTCCAGAAGCGTAGATGAAGATATTACAAAGTTCAGGTCTGGTACTGCTGCTAGATTTTCAGTCCTCAGATGATAATGCTTTTATCTGAAAATATGCTTAGGTGGATAATACTCACTATATGAACTTACAAGTATTTGTTTTTTCTGGTTTGTTCAATAACACTTCTGCACTGTCATGAGTTACACTTAAAGAAAACGATAGGACTACAATTTTCTTTGCAATATCAGCATTAACCTGACTATACATGAAAAGAAATGAATGATGGGCATAGTTGTAACACAAGCACCAGAAGTACCAGTAATATTCAATCAGGTATGAAAACTTCACGGTAACTGAATATCCAGCATTTTCATATATTCTAGACCTGAAATATAGTACATATTTCATTGTTCTGAATTTAGATGTGAACTTCACCAGAGTTCAAGGAACATCTGTACCCAAACATGTGATCTAGGCATATTTGTAGCTAACAGCATTATTAAAAATTAATCCTTATAAATACATAATCATATTTCCGTGGCATGGAAACTTAAGTGGTTTGTGATCTCCTGCTGTTCTTCATAAAATGCTGCAATAATATTTTTTGTCCTTTTCTCAAACAACCCTACTGCTGCTGTGCTGTGGAATACTATTGACAAATATTAAAATAACACACTTAACAGGCAAGAGTTGTGAGGTGCGCATATACACAGATAGGTAGAGAGAGGTGTTGGATTTTTTTCCTTATGAAGAACTGTGGCTTTTCCCTTTCTGATGCCAGCCTGTTTTGTTAACAAGCAGTTATTTGCCTGTCCTGATGCAAGCCTTCTGTATATCCCCCAAGCTGAAGAAGAATTCACAGATTCTACTAAGAGTACTTTTCTAATTTAAGTAGAAAATTGCAATTATTTTGCCAAATCCTCTAATTAGCAGATGGTATTACAGCCATTGTTGGTCAGATACTGCTCTCGGTACACCAAAGCAAATCCCTTTATTCTCAAGTGGGACAGAGATGTAAACAAAGACAGTATTTCCACTTTACCCTCCCGTAATTAAGTGGAACAGAGTAGGGAAAGAACATGACAAATATGAGATCACTGTTAAAATGTCTGAAACCCTGAAATTATTTTGCTAGCATTGTGATAAACCCAATTCAGAAAAATCATAATGAATTTTTTCATGGAGCATCAAATTTACCTGATCTCATCTTAATACATTTGACTGAGGTTCAGGTACACCTGGTACACACGTAACTTTGACCAGAACTGTCATAGGTGAAGCTCTCCAAGAATTTCAAAAGCACTTCATTAACACCAAAGTGATTTAATTAAACAAACCTACATCATATAACTCTAAAAACTGATGCCACAAAACCACATCTAGGGGTATATTTTTAAAGATCTGCTATTCTTAAACAGGAAGGCAGTCCAAATGTTAAAATTGCTGAAGGGTTGACAGCTCCTGAAATCCTGTCTACCTTTGCGCTCACTGAGGCAATGGCAGACTGTTAATTTATTCCTCACCTTGGACTCATCAGGAACAGGTTTAGATAGCCACAAACTCACTACAAACAGAATCGCTTCAAACTGGCCCACTGCTGTAAACAGCACACAGTAGCCAGCAGAAGTGTAAACACCCACACATCATCAAAACATCCAAGACACACTAAAATAGGTTTATCAGGATTTACATTTCCCAGGAAGCCACCATTCAGCATGAGAGTTTCTTTTCTGTCTCTGTAATGGATTGGTGCTGGCAGCACTGAAAATGGTGCCTGCCTGTTTTTTTATACTGACCCTTTTCCACAGATTTCCTCCATTTCCACCATACCGCTCCACATTATGAAGCCTCTTTGAGCTTAAAGCAGTGTGCAGGTCTGACAAGGTATTCTGTCAGATCCAGTTTGTGTAGTTCCACCTGCCTGAATGTTCCCATGAAGGTCTGAAATCATTCACAACCCAATTCATCTGCATTGCTCTGGCACTTCACTCAGTAACACTCGAAAATGCCTGGGAGTGTCTTGGGCACCTCAGAACATTGCAGTGTCAAACAACATCCAGATATGCAAAATTCCAGGAATTGTGGTGAAAATTTTCACTTCTTAGCTTCCTGGCCACTAAGCATTTCAGTTGCAACTAATTCCAATAGGAATTGTCCCTCTGAAACTCTTGATGGGCTTTGACAATCCTAGAGAGGAGGAAAGTGCATATGCCTATGCACGTTAATATACAGCTGGAGGAAACATAGCACCCCTGCTGAATCACATACTGCAATATGAGGAGATTGGAAGAATTAGGCGCTTTCTTGTAAGGGCCCAGATAATACACAATCGCTTTACATCTTGCTATTGTTATTATAACAGCTATTTCTATATCACTAGCAGCCCTGCAAATCTAGCAAAACATTTTACTTGTTAGATACTTCTCATTGTCTATGTTTTTTGGGAGCAATAATCAAATAAGGAAAAAGTCCCTAAATTACTCATGTCTCATTTCAAAGCTAGAAGAAGCTGAAAACAGAAACCTACTACTATTATGTGCTCCATTGCCTTTACTTGTAGTCAGGGTCATCCAATCCATAAATTCAATTTAAAAGTAATATGAAATATGCATAAGTTTACATAACCAAGGCTAAAAATGTTCTACAAATGGCCAAGAATGGGAATGGCTTTTAAATTATATACCAAAAATAACAAAATAAAACATGGATAGTAAGAACTAGAACATAACCATTTTACACCTGTCTGACTTGTTCCAGCTTACTGAGCTATGCAGTATCTTTTTTATACATACATACACATATATATACATATACACACACACACATATATATATATTGCTGTTGAGTAAGCTGCTCTGGATGGTTCACTCCCTAACTTGAGTGATTATATGTTTCTTAATACACTTAACCTCACAGAGCAATTGCTCACATCAATCCACACCTAGCATGTGCTGCCAAAATATAATTTATGTGCTACAAACCTTCAGTATATGGATTTTGACTAGGTTTTTAAAAATAGAAAGAGGAAAATAAGAGTGCATGTGAGCACGTGTGACTATGCAACAATCACAGAAATATACATTAGATACCTATTCATGCCTTGTTTGTCTTCCTACTGTCTTGATTAAGCCTCTGCCTTTGTTCCTCATTTATAAGTAGTATATTGCCTGCCCCGTGCTTACCTTCAAATACTGAGCAAAGATTCACTTCAATTTAGGAGTTAGCTTGACAATTAAAAGACATGTAACTGAACAGACTAAAATGGACTGGAAGAACAATGCAGTTTGGGGCAAAATCATGCTTTTATTTGCAATGCCAGTGTTACCCAACCTGAAGGGTTTAACAGGAAATACCTAGACATAATTGCAAGCAAAATTTGACTAAAGACATTTGGAATAAAACCGTAAAGCAAAGTACAACTAGATTGTATGTAAGAAAAAGTCAATTATTTGCTGCTTTGTATTATCCAGATGGCGTTGGCACTAACTATTTTAAAAAATGGGAAAGATCACACACACAGCTCTCAAAGGACACTGCAAAATAAAATGAAGTGAAATCTTAGCCTAGCACTGCTCTGTGGCTAGCGTGACTTTAAGGCAATCTGTGCTTTCTTTATTCTCTCCTAGCCCGCCCACTGGGCTGCAGGACAGAAGACAAGCTGCGAAAATGCTATGAGCCAAGAGCCTGGCCTAGCTGCCTGCCTGAGATACCCAAAGGCAAGTGCTTGCAAGCACAGCTTTGGACGAGGCCCTGCTGGTTGTCTCTTACAGTTTCTTCACTGTGGGAGTTATTCTCTGGGCAGATCCAGGACTTCTGTAGGCATTTTACCTGATGTAAAAGGGCTGAAATGCGAGTGATGAACCACCCCACGTCTCTTGTGCGTGCTCTGTTCCTGCCATGGGTAAGGTCTTCTTCTGCTGTCATTCCTGCAGTGAACATAGTACCACTGACATCTGTCTGTGACATCTCTGGCAGGAAGAACTGGAGACCCAGCTTGCATTGTGTTGAGGAAGCTGCTATCTGACTTAAGGATTTAACCCTGATATGGAGTATGGAAAAATAAAACAAAATCCTCCAGGGGTACACTTTGAGTAATCTCAAAGCAGACAGTATAGAAAGACTGGAAAACAGCCCAGGTTTTAGTAAAATGCAGTGGACCACTGGCTGGAAAGGATACCCTAAGGCACGAAAGTGATCTCAGGCAGATGGCAAGAAGACACAGGTCAGTGTGCTCACGTCAGCCCAGGATTGGTTCCAATTTTTAAAAGTCTTGTCGACTGCTTAATTTATATTTCCTAGCCTAATACTTAGTGAAATTTAATTAAAGCGGTGTTTGGATTTAAGCATTCCACCATAGTATTAGCTACCCACTCAGCACAGCACTGCTCTCGTCAGAGACATACTGATTGTGGTTTACACAGCACTTGCTGCTTCTCCACAGAGGGCTGATTGGTCCCATGATGCTCATGCTCTTCCTGATTTCCAGCTGTTACATTTCATTAAGAGACAGCTGAAATTGCCTCAGTGGTTTCCTCATATTACTTTTCCACATAAGCAGTTGGTTTGATTACCATGGGGATGCCATGGAGTCAGGAACAGGATGAGAGGTGGCTCTTGAGACTCTCTTCCTACACAGGGGTAGTCCCACTTCAAAAGACTTTGGGAAACACTCACATGAGCAACTAACAAATGGAAATGACTAAAGATCTTCTGAAGACTAATGGGACCAATGCAATTTCGTTACTCAAGCAACGTGAAAGAGGAAAAATTAAGCAAATGATGACCCAGAAATCAGCATTTTGTAAACAATTTCCCCTTTGTTATTCAACAACATAATTTTGTTCCACAGTTATCTCCTCTAATAAATGTGCCTCCATTTTTTTGTGATGTTCTTTCCTTGAGAGCATTACTTGAAATTGTCTTCTCACTAACGGGAGTGTCCTAGATATGCAGCAGAAAGCCTCTTGTCTGCACTACGTTTTTACATAGGGTCAGGAGGGTTGTCACTGAAGGTGATAATATTTTACCACTGAGTTTAACAGACCAAGAAGTGCTCTACATCATTTGCTGCAGGGAGGCAATGTAGTGAGCAACAGCACTCAAACACATGTATAGATTCTATGGAAAAAAGTAGGACATAAGCACATATACATAAAGGTTGTACAGAACTAGCAGGTGTTACATGAATAGAGAGACTCTACCCTGCTACAAATCAACTATAATATGGATCTAGGGCTCCTGAATATTAGCCTTCTTTTTATCCAGCTTCTCTGCAGCACAAGAAACATCATTAGACCAGCAGCAGAAGTACTTGACTTAGCCCATACCTTGCCACATGTGCTTGGAATAGCTATTGCCTTGTTCATCTTAACCTACAGGGAGTTTCAGACCAAGGATGCACACCAATTTATTCATAATACTCATACCAGTACCATGTTTGCTCTAACACTGGCTAAGAGAGCTCTGCTCTTCTAGAAATACTACTGAGTTTTATTAGATAGTGCAATCCTCAAAGCCTGTCTCCTGTTTCTCCCGTTTATCTGTGCAGTGAACTATGATTTGGCATATTTTCAATTAGCACAGAGGGGAGCATCTCAGGTCTCTTCCCCTCTGGCTTTTCTATCCTGCGTATTTGCAACGTTCACTTCATGGTCTCCCCTTCTAGGGATGCAAGGAAAGAAAACTGACCAGTGTAACTCATATTGCAGTGCAGGGTATCAAGAGTGCTCAAATACATATGGTATTTCCTGGATGAAACCATGTTACCAAGACAACAGATACCACACACAAAACCTACGCTCTCCCTCAGGGCACATAATTCCAGAGATAAATCCTGAAGATCCTGGTCAAATACAACTTCTTTTTCTCAGTAGTCATTTTGATGATCAGGACCCCAGGAGAAAGATGTCATGACTGCTACCCTGAAGAGCTCAGAGCCAGCTCAATTCAGCAAATAAACCACTGCCGGAAGACAAGGAAGAAATTGTAAAATTGCTAGATCTTCACTGGCAGCAGGGGCTCCGGTCCTCTGGAAACTGAGGTTCAGGTGTCAGCACATGGAATAGCCCATAGGATGCTGTCAATGGTTCCCGACTGACGGGAGGTAGTGGCAAGGGGCTGGTTCACGACCTTCTGCAAGAGAACTAACTCAGCTAACTCCCTCTCAACAGATGCAAGAATCCTAACTAAAACATCCTGACCAAAATTTGAATTAGCATTAAATCTGTTAATTCAGTGGCACCAATTCAAGTCTCAGCTGCGTGAATTCAGAAGGGGCAACACTATGAATGGCACAGCTGAGACTTGGCTTGACCTAAGTGCGGTCACTCAAAGGAGGGCAGATGAGTTAAGCTAGTCTCACAACCCTCGCAGTGAAATCAGAAAATAGGCTAATCTGCTAGACTAACAAATGAGGGGATTTTGATTAGTTTTGTCAGCTACTTGCAGTGCATTTTAGCCTGCAGGAATGCTGTCTGCACATTAATGCCAGAAATACCACAGCATCACTGACCTCTCATTTCAGCACAATGCCTTTGTGGATTCAGATGCAAAACCATCAATATTTAGAGGTAGCCATTCCAAACTACAAGCTTTCTGGGGCGTAAACATCGCGTCTAAATAAAAGATAGTGTATGACCTTGGTTACTACAAGGGATAAGTGCTTGTGCTAGAGCTCCTGCATCAGTGCTGCCAACATGATAGAGTTCCGTGTTACAGAGATCAACAATGGCTGCCTGACTGTAGGGCCAGTTTAGATCCATCGCTAATTTAGAAGAAGATTAGCTGTTGCTGATTTAATTCTTTTAATTTATAAACCCATATACATGAATTTTCTGTAATCATCTTCACTTTTGCCCTGAACAGGGTTCTGTGAATTACCAAGACACATGCTGTACACTGGTGCACACATACACCAAGAAATACTGTAAGCACGTGTAGCAGGGGCTCCGATCCTATCCTGTCTCTGCAGAGAGACAGATGCAACATGGACCAGATCCTGGCAGAGGCTAGTGCATACTGCAGTAAATTATCCCATTATGGTGGAAGGAAACCTTTCTCCATAGCATTGAGCTCCACTTCTAGGATAGACTGAGGCCATTACAGTATACCCATTCCTGGCGATGGTGGTGGTCTAAGAGCTCTTCATACATGAATTAATCCCACTCAGAGGAAAAAAGTAGCTGCAGCAAAAGATGAATGAGATTAAAGAGATGAAGAATTATAATTATCCTCTAGTTAATAAGTAAATAAAAGCAAGGAAAGATTTATGGAGTCCTTAAATTATTGGATCATCATCAGAGAACACAACATCTATGCAGTAGTAGGGCATTTACAACTGGCAGGGGTTATGGTGGACATTCACCTGCTTTGTGAAACACAAAGAGACCAGTTATTTATTCTACAATCAGGATACCTCTTTGCCTTTGACGTTGTTCATTCCAAGCTGATTAGGGCATCCATAGTATTTCCAAGGGCTGAATCAGACACAATCCAAAGAGTAATTACTGAGGTTTGTGACCTGCTAGGATCAAATATTGCAAAATGTCATATATTTGCAGATTTCAGAATCTTAGATCTTGACTAATTTTGTACTCCTCCTTAGACCTGTTGTAAAAGGATGCCAGGTGCATTGCCACTGTTCCAAACTCATCACCCAGTCTAAAACCAAACCAGCCAAGGTATCCTTTTCTATACCAGCCAGCCAACGCCTGTTTTCTCCCATCCCTTCCTGCATACTTCTAGCAGCAGTAGTGCCTTTCTTGTCTTCCTCTGCCCTAGTTGACAACTTCACTACTCGTTTCCAGCTTTGGCCAACTTTGGTGGCAGGACAAAAGACTATAAATTTGTTATGTTTCTAAAGTTCAGAGAAACTGGGAGGCTGGTTAGAGAAAATTGATCCAGATTGCCATTCCCAGGCTCATGATTAAACAGCAAAAGATCCAGGAAGGAGGAACCCATACAAAACTGGGTTTTGTAAGTTCTGTTGCTCATGGAATTACTGAGTTGTTTTTCGCCATGACTACAAACTAAAATCCTCCTCAGGAGATGATGTACAAGAAGCCACTAGCTGGTGAGAAACACCACCATGACTTAGGCATATCTAAACTTCAGTTCAAATGCTATCTATTTCACTCACAGCCAACTAGGTCTTTTTTTAACCGATGTTTAATCTACCTATAGCATATTTTCTCATTAGATACAAAATTGGGAGGAATGCTACTGTGACTACTTAAGACTTGATCCTATGCCCATGAAAACCACAGAGAATCCAACAATCATTTTTATGGGGCTTTCAATCAGGTCCATAAAGCACGCGGGCTATTAGAGATACGTGTATGGTTTTGAAAATATGAGTGCCAGCACAGAAGTGTAAATGCAGTATTGATTCTTGACAATGGTGATAGAAAATTCATGGGCTTCAAAGTGTCTTGAAGCAGAACTTAAATATAAAAGGCTGCAAGGGTGCGTTTTGAGCACATCTGCACATCCTGGAAACATTTTGGCCTGAAGACGCGTTGCTTACTACTGCAAAGAGCTGAGCAGCCACCGAGTCCCATGGTCTTCTTTTGGGCACAAAGCACCTCAGAAGGGAGACTGTGCAGCTGTCAGAAGCTCTTTGTTTCCTGTTCATATGAGCAAAGGCTTTTGCTATTCAGCAACTGCCTGCGAGGCACCCTGCGCCCAGTGAAGACAGGGAGAATTCAACAGCTTCAGCAGGAAGAAAATCACACCCATTGTCAACCATTATCAGCACAAATACATGTCATCGCCTTCAGGCAGAAGCATTATCTGGCCACTCTTTGGACCTTCCTCAGAGTACTGCTTATCTATGCACATTCAGCTGTTAGCACCATGCTACTTTTAACTAAGGAATTAATGAAGAGCACATGGAGACCATGAGCTTCCTGCAAAACATAGGGAGGCGAGGGATTGGTGTTTTCAGATTCAAGAGGTAGCTAGTAGCAAACAAAAATTCCCTAATAACTTCTCTTTTAAAATAGGCAAATAATGCTGTTGGTTAAGTTGAAAAAGGTTGATTCACCACAGCAAACGGACGATTTTTACTGCCTGTTTTGATAAACAGAATTGTGATTGCCTGATTAACTTGGAGAGATGCATAGAGAGCTCTGAAAATATAAAGGACAAAGAGTGTTAATTATGAAGTTAAAACCTTTTTAAGAAGCACTAAGGTCTGTTCCTTCAAAAATCTACATGCACATACTCAGCTGCAAAATAAGAGACTGAGATACTCCATTTTTCAGCCTAGAAATGTATATCTGCTACTCCAGCAAGAACAAAAGGAATAGCGAGTGATGTTCAGCATCATGGATCTATTCTACCACTACCTTTATCTAAAAGTGTAGGACATCCTGTAGATAATAAACAAATCAGATGCAGTTAACAACAGATAGTGTTATATCTTCAGCCTATACAAATAAACGGAAACCAAAATAAGTCTTATTTTTAACTACTCCCATCTTTACACAGACACCATACTATGGAACTGAAACATTGCTCTGAAAATGTAATTGGTATCAATAAAGCAAATTACAAATATACAGAAAATCCATAAATTTCTTCAAAATAGTGAGTTAAATTTCTAACAAGGATTTGAGATTTTTTTTTCCCATGCTTTTGCTTTCCAAGACTTTCTTCTACAGTCACATGGGATTTTTAACAGTCCTTTTTATTACTGGAATCCAAGATTCTCTCTGAATGACTTGACTTAGTGAGCTGGAGTTCTGAAGAAACCCTACAGACAGATTGACCAAAAAAAAGAGGAAATCTAATGAAATTGCAGTTAAGTCCTGCAATACTTGGAGTGTAAAAATCTGTAGGCATCATTTGCAACAAGACTAGGATGTGTTAGCAGCAGAATTTGGAAGAGAGCACAACAGCTTCCTCTCTTCATTAAATGCTCTAATCACCACCTCGGACTTCTTTTGTCTAGTCCCTTGGGTCAGTCCAAGTAACCAGATGCAGCTCTCACCGAACAGAGTCTCTAGAGCCCATCTCTTGTGGCACCTCAGGTAGTTACCTGATTGACTCTCCTGCACACTAGCTCCTGTGGCTACTTACATGGGTGCTCAGGAAAAGCAATCTGAATTAAGTAATTCAAGAAGGATCACCTATGCCACATCAAACACTTGCGTGGACATTTTAATTCAGAACTGAATTGCCCTTAAAGAATTAAAATAAAATGAATGAGTCTATGAACTGAATAAACATCCACCCAAGGGTTTACAGTGATATAACTAATCTGTTTCATATTTATGGTTTAAATAATTCAAGTTACAATGTATAAACAAGCTGCAGTATAAACAAGACTTAGACCAATATTTCTAAGAAACTGTTCTTCATCAAGCTATCTTTGATTCCCAGTTCATAATCTGATTTTTCCTATTAAACCTCTGTACACAGGGCAATTCAGTTTCTCTTTCTAGCAACTATTTATTATTCCTCAACATATTAGCCCCAGCAGCCCTGGAAAGAGCTCATGAAGTTAATGGTTTTTTCTGGGTGACTGCCATCTGTGTTTCAGATCCCTGTGGACCTGGGATTCTCGTCCCTGCTGCCAATACTCTATGCATCTAGATGTATGTGCCTTTTTAACGCAGTTCACAGACATGGAAATAAAGGGCAGCTACTGTGATTAAAAAATCCCATCAGATTAGAGTGACTGGGCTGCATGTTCACATTACCGTACCAATCCATTTCCCAATCACAACATGGGTCAGACATCAATCAGGTCACTGACACAGCAGGGCTCACTCGAGGTACCGCCATGCTGGCCTCAGGGATTCCTGCTTCATTTCCCCTCCACGGGAAACACCGAGCGAGAGCAAAACAGTATTCTAGGAACAAAACTTCCTCAACAGTGCTTCCAACTGAAGACATCTAACAAATTTCCCTTTCACAAACTACCTGGCAGCAGCCTCTAAAAGGCGCGGGAGGTTTTCCCCTCCGTTGTTCTGGGCACAAGAGGACCACGCTCACCTCTGACCAAAGTGCAGGGGAACAGGTGGAGTCACTGAGCAGATTTCCCCAGCTGAAGCACCCAGCCTCTGCAGCGCCACCGATGGAATCTGCCAAGTCTCAACACATGCACCTGCACAACATAGATTACTGACTGATGACAAATTTGCACGGCAATATTCAATGGCTGTTGCTTTGATGGAATAACAAACATGACCTGGGGCATGAGTTGCTTAAAAGCAGGATCCTGTGACCAGCCAGCATCCTGCCAGAAAGGACCTGCAGCTTTTTCGGGTCACTGGGATAACCTGGTGCTACAGCTGCCCACTATTGCTCAATCTTTGTTCTCATCACAGACCAGATGCCTCATGGCTCCATGTCACTGTGAAATGTTGCTATTTCCCCCCTGCATCTTTAAAAAGGGCAGTGAAAACCTGAAGAACAAAAGCCAACACCCTGAGAAATACTAATTAATTTCCATGCTTCAAATGCAATCTAAAAATAAAAAGCAGCTTCAACGTACTTTGTTGTTAAATGAAAGCGTTCTAAAATAATCTGTAAGGACCCCGTCTGATGAAGACTGTACGTTCATGAGTCATGGCAATAGCAGCTGAGGATATACAACAATTTTTTACGCAAGAATCATCTTCTTCCAAACACGCTCATTCTCTCTCCCCTCAACCAGATATTCCGTTATTGCTGATTCGCTGGTAAAACACTTCTTAAAACATCTCCAACGAATGTTGTTCTCTAATCCCTATACCATGCAGCAGCTTATGCTATTAACAGAATCTATTTTTCAATCCTCAAAATTTGCTGTAAAGTCTCTAATGGCTTAATTGTATTATTATATTATTTTAACAGGAATGCATTGTTGTAGAATTATGTTGCAGCATTACAGTTTGGGCGGCCTCATATAATCTTCACAGCAGCTGGAAATGTAATTAGCATAAAAACCAAACAGCCTCATTAAATATCCCTTTCCTGTAAGAAGGGACACATTTAAGGGCCCTGTCTCACACGTTCCATTAGAGCTGGCACAGGGCTAGAACAATCCCAAAATGCATTTTTCAGTCCAGCTAAGCAAAGTCCACTTCTTAAACCCCGGAAATGTTCTGCAGCAGATCTCAGGAAGACACAGTGATACTGCTCTGTAGTAGAACACATGCTTCCAGGGGAGTGATTATACCCCCCATTTTTGAACCAGGAGCTTCTACTTGACAATTCAAGTATAAAAATAGGTAACTACTTTAACTGCCTTCTGTGTACAAATCAGATCTGCAACTTCCGAACGCATTTGAATTGTTAATCTGTTTAAAATGACAAATCTAAAAACACTGATAATTTATAATTCCAGCAATAAAGAAGCAAACCACCCACTGCTTTCCCTTGCTATGAAGTGCCTTCTGCTGCATAAGCTTTGGGCTGTTTATCTAATTGCACGGTTGAAAATGAGCACTGGCTTTAAAAATCTCTGTGGATCTTTGGTTCCACAGCAGTAAGCAGACACACAGGCTAGTTTTGCTCCCTCTATAGAAAGGCAAGAGGTCAAATTTTTTAAAAGTTGCCTATAGTTTTGCATGAATTCTGGTGCAACTTCTGGCCAGCTTCTCAAAAGACATTAAGAAAATGCTAGTGCATGCAAAGAGAAGCTATGGGCAATCTGCATTTAGACCTAGATTTTTTTTTTTCAATTTGAAAATTAAGAACACATCAAGTGTGCAAAAATAAAACTGAAAAATTATTTAAATTTTTTATTCAGTCCTTGAGCTCAAGCAGTGTAATATTTCAGCAGACTTAAAACACAAATGTTTTCCTGTCAGATCATTTTATATTTGGAATTCAAATTTTTACCTACACTTGTTAATATCTAGTTCAAATTTGAAACAGACATGTAAATTTGAATAAAAACTCTTCTAAGATTCATGTAGAAAGTGCTGAAATATAATATACAGTCAATGTGCATTTGTAAACAGCCCAAGTTCCTGCAAAACGGCGCTTTCCTTCAGAGAATGACAGTTTGCAACTCAAAAAAATACACAAAACAGCGAACAAAGCAGCACTTAGTAACTCTGAAACGTGGTTGTGTTGCTGGGTATTAACGAGAGCTCCGTTTTGGAAGTCTGGACTAAGTTTTACATCAGTGCCATTTCTCTGTCTTCTCACAAAATCTTGAAAATGATCAGTGATTTTAAGCACCGTCACTGCTCTATGAGCTGCTCCAGCACAGCAAAAATACCTGTCTGGGACCAGTGTCTGTATCGCCTGCTCACTGTCTCATATCGAAAGGGCCATTGGGGGTCTTACACAGTCTTATTAAGAGGACTTTGGGGTATTTCAGGCTTCAGGGTAACTTCAAACCCAGCTACACTGCAAGGGAGACACCACTCTCTTTCTCAATGCTGATTCAGAATTACATTTCCAAGTTATCACAATAAGGGTGTTAAGGAAGAAAAATCTTAATTACCTCAGTTCTCCATACCTAAACCTAGAGATAGTCCATCCTGAAAGTACAAGAGGAACTGTAATTGAAATATTAATACCTTTCACATGGGATCACAGTAGTTATTAAATAAAATTCAGAACAGAAGGGGACCATAAACTGTTTTAAGACACAGTTATCCTTGTTAGCCAATGATGCAAACAAAACCACTGCTTTCAAAGTACAGGCTGAACATACGATCTTTGTGGATAGATTTCAATAACCTGGTAGGCACTTGCATAAACCTGAAATCTTTCCTCCCTAGACCACCTCCCCAAAAGTGCAGACAGAGATGAGGGAAGGCATGTCTGCCAGCTGTGCTTCTCCTTCCCTTCCCCAGGCAAAGGTCTCACTCAAAGAACACAACTAGTTTAACAGCCCGACAGTTTTACGTGAGAAAACATGAGAGGCAATCACTGGCAAAGCAGAAGGGAGTAGGAAGGTTTAAGAGCAGCACTGGCAACACATTATTGAATTTCTACCGATTGGAATATTCTGGAAAGCAAAGTTCAAAATATTTACCTATTGTAGTTAGAAATAATCGGCAGTAGGAATAAAATGATCTGAGTATCGTTTATGAATAGCAGTTCCTCTAATTGCACAGATCTACCACATTTTGTTTTCTTCTTGTTACTCATCAGAAACATTGAAAATCCTTGCCTGTAAGTGTTGCCAAATTTAAACAATTCCTCTGCTGACTGGAAGACAACTTATATAAACACATCGACATATGAATTTTTATAGAGCACTTTTTAAAAAAACTCTGGTTGGAAAAACTGAAGCACCAAGGCTTAGCAAGTGAAGAAAACAGCATTTGAGCATAAAATGAATGGCTGTTTTAATGCAGATACTGGGAGTGGGTCAGCTAAAGGTCGCATGAATGGACTTTGTTTTGGCATGCTTGATCTTCTTTGAATGGCTTGAGTGAGGGTAAAAGTTAACGGAAGAGCATGTATACCCTCCCTAAAAATCAAACTGGAAAACCCAGATTCTCCCTTTTGTGGCACTGTCTACGCTACTGGGCTTCGATCTTTAGATCCAGCACGCAGACCTCAGCTATTCCAGTTTAACAGAGTAGCTGCTAGCAAGATTGTCACCTTCTGTACAGACAACTATTAAGAGAGTCCTAAGGCCCTTGGGCAGCATCAACCCATGAACCTGCCCTGAAAGTCCTAGTCCCATAACCCAACCCTTCCCAACCCAACCGATGATGCCTGGCTCACACTGGTTTGCCTCTTGGCAATTCTGATATCCTGGTCTACTTTGTTCAGCCCCAGTCTTTACCCCTTCAAACTCCCCAGTCCTACACCATGTGATGGGTACCTCAACACCAACCTCTACAATTTTACAGTAAGCAAACGAAGCTTTAAATGAAGCAGGAGCAGGTCTTCCCTCTTCTCAGGAGGGCACCCCAAGCATGAGGCTAGCAAGTCACTGTCAAATCTTTCTTTGGCCACAAAACAGGACACGGCTTGCTAGCTCACCCAGGGGTTTTGAGGATGGGAGCTGTGGCACCGGAGGAGTGATCCATCCTCACTGCCCTGTGGAAGATCACCCTAGGAGGGGGATCTGGGACACAAATGAAGGGAGGTTTCAAAGTAGCAAAGGCTGAGTTCAACAGATTTCCTTTTCTCTCTTTAGTATTACTGATTGTCTCAGACAACTATCTACTTGGCAACAGAGCTGCTGTGGAGCTTTCTTCTGACACTGGACTTTCTCTGCTCATTGTACAGGGTGCCTATGTACCCAACCCAAACATTGCTGAATCCCTCGTCTCTCCTACTTACAGCTGAGCTTTCTCCACAGTTGTTCTTCATTTCTCACCATCTCCTGCTTTCCTCTTCTCATTCCAACCAGTTTCCTCCAAGTACAAGTTACATGGTTCCTCCTCCCCTCTGCCTGAGCACTGCAACTCAGGGAGCAAGGATGGGGGAAGATGGACGCACCAATTCTTTAAAATGAAGGTCATCAGAAATGTGAAATAGTGAAACAAGATATTTTTCCCTATTCAGACTCCTGCAAGCAGCTGAAGTACTTGTTTCTGAAAGGTTGCAAGCAGTTGGCTCTTGATGAACGTTCTGGGTTTGTGTGGCAGGGTTTTGGTAGCAGGGGAGAGGGCTGCAGAGGTGGCTCCTGTGAGAAGCTGCTGGAAGCTCCCCCAGCTCCAAGTCGGACCTGCCTCTGGCCCAGGCCGAGCCCATCAGTGACGGTGGTAGCGCCTCTGGGAGAATGTATTTAAGAGGGGGAACCTACAGCAGAGAGGGGATTGGAATGTGAGAGAAAAACCCCTGTGCAGACACCAAGGTCAGTGAAGAAGGAGGGGGAGGAGGTGCACTGGAGGAGGAGATGCCCCTGCAGCCTGTGGTGAGATGGCAGGCTGTCCTGCTGCAGCCCATGGAGGTGAGTGGGGAGCAGATGCCCACCTTCAGCATGTGGAGGAGCCCACACCAGAGCAGGGGTTGCTCCCCAAGATGGCCGTGACTCCACAGGAAAGCCCGTGCTGGAGCAGCCTGTGCCTGAAGGTCTGCACCCCGTGGAAGGGACCCATGCTGGAGCAGTTTGTGAAGAACTGCAGCCTGTGGGAAGGACTCACGTTGGAGAAGTTGAAGGACTGTCTCCCATGGGAGGGACCCCACGGTGGAGCAGGGGACGAGTGAGGAATCCTCCCCCTGAGGAAAGGAGCGGCAGAGACAAGGT
Organism: Pandion haliaetus; assembly: GCA_013401275.1. Lineage (NCBI taxonomy): Eukaryota > Metazoa > Chordata > Aves > Accipitriformes > Pandionidae > Pandion > Pandion haliaetus. Next base: position 208,642 of record VYZV01004637.1, on the reverse strand, counting down.
GGGGGGAGCTGACCCTAACGCCCATCCCCTGTTCCTCTGTGCTGCCGGGGGGAGGAGGAAGAAAGAACCGGGAATGGAGCTGAGCCGGGAAGGAGGGAGGGGTGGGGGAAGGGGTTCTAGGGTTTGGTTTTACTTTTCATTATCCTGTTTCAATTTGACTGGTAACAAATTAAATTGATTTTGTTTTTTCCCCAAATTGAGTCTGTTTTTTGGCTGTGACCATAATTGGTGAGTGATCCCTCCCTGTCCTTGTTTTGACCCACAAGCTTTTCATTATATTTTCTCCTCCTCATCCCACCAGAGCAGGGAGGAGTGAGTGAGCAGCCTCGTGGTGCTTTGTTGCTGGCTGGGCTTAAACCATGACAATGAATACAGTGATAAAAAACTTCGATAATATTTCAAGTAAGCCCAGAACCTATCTTCCCTCAGGCTTCTTTATTTCAGAAGCATTTCCTTCTCCAAAGCATCGCCAGGAAATGACATTTCACCAGCACATGTACAGCACTGCAACAAAACAGCAGCACATCCAGGAACTGTTTTCAAATTCACATCAAGGTGAGCAGAACAAGATCAAGGTATTAAAAACAATGACAAAGGTCTGGCTGAGGAGACAGACAGCTTTCTCTCTTGCTACCTGCTTTGCTGATTCCCAGAGAGCCCAGTGTGGCTTTAAAAACCTTGTGCAGCCTGCTGAAGCCATCCCAGCTGCATCCAGCCAAGGAAACGTGCTTGGGCAAAGAAAATTCACTGTTTCTTCCTGGCTGCTCCTGCCATAAGTGCAAGTGCTCCTTAACAGTTTTAAGAAACCGTCCCATCAACTGATATAATCTTACCATTTAGAAGTTTGCCTGTGCTCCCAAAGCTAGAGTTGTCAGCTTTACCATACTGCTCATCACTGTGAGCGGCCCTCAGCCCTCCATGGTAATAAAGGTTTCCACACTTCCTGTGACGAAATTTTAGGTGAGTTAAAAAAATACCCATCACGCTTTTGCGTATAGCATGAATAACATTACGGCTGAGTTCAACTTCTTTGTCTAACTCCCTGTATATAAAACTTCACTGTCAGGAGTGTTTATATTGTATTGTGGGCGATTCAACATCCATTGAAGAGCCTTCATTAGGACCTTCTGTGGTAAAATTATTTGCAATCCTGACACTGAAAACACTCTGTGCTGGGAGGAGCTTCACTTCTGTCCAAGAGGAGAATTACTGTGAGAATTAACTTGTTTCTGGCCCTGCTGTGGTACACTGGCATACCTCACACAGTATAATCTCCCTTGCCATTTGCTCTGAGATTGAGCCTGTCCATAGACAGAACCCATCTGTCAGTCATGTCCTGAACAACCTCCTTAATACTCCACCTTCTAGCAGAAGGGGTCGCTCAAATCAAACCCCACAAGCAGGCTCATCTGGCACTTACCATCTGCAACAACAGACCACCCCATAGCGTGATCTTTTCTACCTGCTCTGGCTGCTCTACAAAATACCTAATGATGATGCTCACAGACAGACCAACTGCAAGGCAAAGGCATTAGATGTCTGCATCAAAAACCATGAATTTCACCTCCATGACTGAATCAGCACCAAGGCAATGTCAGACTTTGAACCCTTCTGCACAGTTGTTACAGAGATATCAAAACCAACATAATCTATAAACATATAAAGTATATGAAACACATGCATCCTTTTAACCTTCTGCTTGTCAGTGACAATACAATAATGAAGAAGGAGGATGGGGGACTTGTTACGCTCAAACATCATGATGTGAGTATTGATGTGCTGAAAGGAACCATACATAATAAGCATAACGTTAAGGTCCTCCATCAATCAAACTGCAGATTTTCTATCTTATCTTATGCAATTACCAGGTGTCAGAAAATAACTTTTCCTATTACCTAAAAGGTTATTTTGACCACTGACCACTGAACTATATTTTAAAGCATTAATCTCTGAATAAATAATCAGAGCTTTTAGTCTGATAAAGATAGGATACAAAAAGTTAGCACTTGGAAATCTCAAGAAGGCGGCAACTTTTTCCTACCTCTCTCTTTTTTCCAGTCCTTTCGCAGAAAAAAACTCCCATTAATTTCAAAGGAAGTTTCAACAGATAAGGTCATGTGTTTTGACCCTTACCACTTTTGACATTAAAAATAATTGAATCTATTGTTGCAGCAAATAAGAACCTAATAAAATACTTGTATTAGTATTTATTTTTTGGTAATTACTGATGTTCTATGCAGGTGGGAAAGCTTGGGTGCATGCCTGTAGGACACTAATGGGAATTTTTTTTTTTTCTGAGCTTCACATTTATCAGTGCACTAGAAGAAAATAAGCCTGTAATATGAAGTTTCATGCTGGCTCTCATTATGCCATCTCAGAAGCTTGTCCTTTGATTTATTATAAAAATTAAATATATTTTCTCAGTGAGATCAGAGGTATTAGACGAGAGGTCATGGAAATGCTGGCAGAAAAATGCTAGTTTTCTGTGTGTAAAATCTTTTATATTATACATTCTAGGTTCAACCAATGCTGCTGAACTGCCAGGGGTGTCTGGTAGGATCCTGGTTCCCAGGGTCATGGGTGAAGGAAACTGTGGGGTCCCCAGCTCTCATACAGTCCAGAAGTAAATATCTCTCCCTGCCTCCTGCAGGGTGCTCAGCAAATTTGACATCCTTGTCAATTTTGCTGCAGTTAGTAGCAGGGGAGCTGACAGGAATACCAATTTTGCAGAGCAGCTGCAGGATACTGTTAGCTTACTAGAAA
>VYZV01004637.1:184409-205831 GCA_013401275.1 Pandion haliaetus | reverse complement strand
ATTAGTTTTTCAGACACTGAATTCCCTCTTACTAGGGGAGGAGATACACTGGCATGTCTGGTAAAGGTTCCTACTTCTCTGAGAAGAGGAAATAAATTTTTTAACTCTGTTTTTAATCACTGTGTACTTTCCAAATGTTTTGGTAAATGGGGCAACTCTACGTAACACTTCTTGTAATGCCCAGAGCAGACTATGCAGGCATATTCAAGCCAGCTTCAAAGTAATCAGTCTAACCACAGCAGGATGCAGCTCAGCTCCAGCTCCTGGAGCTGGATAAACCATACAAATAAATACTAGGCAGGCTTTTGCAACCCGTGGTATGTCCTGAACTGCCATGGTTATCCTAGTTGTAACCAACTAACCCAGCATGCTGGAACTAGCTTCAAAGTAGCTGTCACCACAGCATTCATGTATCCCTAAGAGCTATACAGTTTTCATGGAAATCCAGCTACACTGCACTATGGTTATGACTGATACAGAACATGAAAGACAAGCCTTTAGTTTTGCAGAAACATGTAATTTTCAGTGACAATAGATTCTCAGCTGTCAAGTCAAAAAATACGATCGTCACTCAGAGTAATACAGCCATCTATTCCAGTTCATTAGTCTTCGCCTGATGAATCAGAGAGGAGCTTAAACAGCACGCAGTAAAGAGCACCTTCAGGTACGGACCCTGAAAATTCTTATTCTGCATTTAACCTTGTGCAAGGATTCACACTTAGCTAAATGAGACTTCTCGCGCAATTATGGGCTATTTTCAGGAGCACAGTCTTCGGGGTGCCAGAAGGTACAGTCAAGTCCTGCCTGAAAGCTTCCACTGTGCAATAAACGGGGCAGAGAGCAACTGGGCTGTAACTCAAGTTTCTTCTGGCACTTAAAGGAGCAAGATCCTCACTGCTTTCTTTCTAATTCTAGTGAGAACAATAAGAAATCAGAAGAAAATTCATGTTTTCTCACAGACAATCCAGGCTCAAGACTTGCAAAACCACATATAGTAATTATTAGTCATCATGGAAGAACAAAGAAAAGAAACCTTCTAAATAAATCACAAAGCTTGAAAACAAACATGACAGGTACAAACTTCCACCATGTGCAACAGTGCCTGGATCTGGGATTCCTCCTCAGACCAATTCACAATATAAGAACACATTTTTGCGGTTTTCCATACTTATTTTTTTAATTAAAGAGTCTTAAACCAGGAGTGTTAGAAAGCTATGGCAGAAGGAGGGGTGTGGCAGGAAGAGATTTGTTTTTCTCAGAAAACAAGTGACACATCTTTCCTGCCCAATGGAACAAATAACTTATGGTTACAGGAGTTATTCAATACATTAACTCTTTGTCATGTATTTTTCTTGCTCCTCTATTAGCACTTACAGGAGTTTGAACGTGGCTAAACCCTCCTTTAGCATTGTCTTTGCATACTGCCACTTCCTTTACCCATAGTCTGCTAAATCAGTGTAACAAGATTTCTTCTGGGTTACTCCTAGCTCTAGTAGCAGAACCCGAATATACAGCTTTGGCAAGCTGCTGCTTTAACTGTAGTGCACCCAACATGTTGTTTGGGGTTTTTTAAAAGAAAAAGCTGGTAACAAAGTTAAAGATCTCTTAGAATCTGAGAAATCTCTCCAAGCCAAGCTTCAGCTGCCTTAAAAACATGTATAAATTGGGGCCGCACTACAAATTTTTAGCCTTGTTGAGCAAACAGTTCCAGATTAACAAGCCAACCCGACCGCAACTATTACCTGCTGAAGTATGCTTAAATTTTTCACTCTTCTTCTTCCTCCATTTCCATGGCTTAAAAAGCCTTCCAAGAGTAGCAAATTTGCTTCTTCTTCTGATAGGAGGTGTGTGAGTCCCAGGTACTAAAGAATCTGAACGCATTGCAGCCAGTCTTTCCACTTCCTCAGCTGTAGTTTCGGCAAGAAAAAGAGAAAAAAAAAAAAGGGGGGGGGGGAAGTGAAATAAATGTTTTAATAAATTATCAGAGAACCACACAGATGGTCAAATTTTTCAATCATTACAGAGAACAGTAAAAAAGGGAAAAAAATATAGTCCTTATTATTTTAACTTTATTTTCTGTCCTTTCAGTGGAATCCATCATCTGCTGTAAAAATCTGTATTAACAATCAGATTCAATAGGAATATGGATTATTACAATAGCAAAGTTATAATCTTTAACAAATTGTTCTGCATCACGCTAGACAGCTGGCAGTCCATCCACCAGCCATTCCTGGGGAAGCATAACAGAGACTGGGGAAGAGAAAGCTCCAAAAAGTGATGCAATACTGCTTAAAAGAATGATTGCAAGTCTTTTTTTTCCAATGGAAAGAGACATTTCCATGAACTAATATTTATCAAGAGCAAGGACCCCGATAAATAACGACCCTCTGGTATCATTACCGTGTCCATTAAAACTGCCTAGGTTACAAAGGTGGCTGCATTAGGAACTTCCTAGTGACAGAAAGGGTGCTAAAAATTCAGAATGTTCCTTCCAGTCCCACCGTTTTGCCCACTCATTCCTTTCCAATTCTTATACTTACCTTTTAACACATGGACTTGGCGAATTTTAATAGAATCCACACTTAGGGCTCAATTCCCTAGGGGGCGGGGGTTACAGGTTTTCACTGAGCTTCAGTTATTAAAAAATTCAGCTTTCTGCAACCTTTACATTGTAATACATCATGATAGTCTCAATACTTAAAAAAAAAAGTGAAGAGTTTAAATTACCCTTCCTCCCCAATGAGAGCAATAGAAGTCTGGGGGTGGTCACTTGGCGCTATTACATTGCATGGGGTCCCCCTCACATTTGCTGATAGTTTTGAGAAATAACATCCCTGTGATTAGAGGCGCAGAGAGGGGTAAGCCTCCTGGCTTTCCCACAAAGGGAAACACTGACAGGGGGAAGGTACCAGTAGCCCAGGAGAGAGGGTGTCTCCCTGCCACAGCTCCATGCCAGGGCTGCAGTAAGTGCTCCCAGCCTTAGGCTGAAGCATGCACTCTCTCCCCCTAAAAAAAGCATCTGCATAATTCAGTTGGCATACAGGAGGGTGTTTGTTTTTTTTTTTTAAGTTGTTAGTTGTTTTGGTTTTTTTTTTTTTGAGGGATACCATTTCCGAGGCTTGTATTGTAATGCAACACTGCCAGTAAAACGTATTTGAGTGGTTTGCACACAGAGTCTGGATTCATAAAGAGAGGAAGGACATGGATCATCACCTCTCCCTCTATGAAGACAGCAGCCCAGTGTTTCTATTTCACTTCTAGCACATTAAGCATTAACCTCAGCCATGAGTGCGGGCTCAGGAACCTCAGCAAGAACATCGTTCTGAAGGGATGAGCACACCCACTCCACACTGACAGAATCACAAGAGATTTTCGCTGGCAAATTCTTATGAGTCTCAATGGAAATTTTTCTGAGGCTTTAAGTGTGCCAAATTTAGGCTGGTTTTCATGGGAACAGCCAGAGATGCATTTCTAACACAAAGGAGGTTTCATTATCAGAACTCCAAACTGAAATACTATTTGAGCCCCTCAGGTTTTTGCAAGAAGGTTGGTTATTTTGTTATTGCTCTTATGTTTATTTTGAACATTGGCAACACAATCCTTTTTCCTGTAAAATATCACTACCAGATACAGCTGCCTGTAACTTTCTGGAGAAAAAAAAGCTAGCCAGCAGGACAGAGAAAGCCCAACTGTTTCAGTGGAAATGGTTAAAAACAACTATTCTTTGGGGTAATGGAGAGAAAGTCAGACATTTCTGAGAACATCTTCTTTCCATTTAAAGCAGACAAAAAAAAGGTAATCCAGCCAAAGCGCTTCATTCTGTTCCAGCTCTTTGTGCCTGACTGCCTAGAGGAACACCTTATATCCAGAGAACCCACTACAAGACTCTGTCCTATACAGGGGCTGGGACATGCTGCATCAAGGCTGGAAACTGCCTGGCTCTGCTGAACAAACCGTGAGGGTAAAAAGAAGAGGAAATCAGAAATTTCGTTATGCTTTGATTTCACTGGAACCTACTGGGCTTTGAAGACCAGCACAGGGTACAGACCACCTCTCTCTATATGCAGATCCAAAGGGACCATGCCTTTTCCCCCTCCTCCATTTTTAAGATACCTCTAGTTAAAACATGTAAGATCACATTGTGTTGCAATGCTGTGATTTTTTTTAGAGATGATGCTAAAAGTAATGGGCTGGTATTGTCTTTGCTGCCTTACTTGGGGGATACAGGGTATAGAAGCGGCCCATTGAGCAAACTGGGAATGACACACAATTGCTGCTGAATTAGACTTCCTGCTCCATAAACCCACAGCTGAAACACAATGAAATTCCTCTTGCTGCTCACCCTCTCTCCTCTTCCCCATCGCTGAGCCACCATTTCTGCTACCCAGGTGCCTTAGTTACTAAATCTCAGAGTTGCAACAACTCCTCTTTTCAGAGCTGGTCCTAACTGGTACCGCTGAGGCCATTCCCTGGAGAACTGACATCCCTTAAAGATTCTCTCCTTTCATAACATGCATCCCCCCTGTCCCATACCAGCTGCGCTCTCACTGCCCCTGGGAAGCTTTTCCCATTCAGGGTAAATGAGTATGGATTCACAGTCAGGCAAAACTAACACTGGAGTCAAAAGGAATTTACCCAAAGGGCAGGTTCATTAAAAGCCAAACATAGCATCAAAACTATTTCCATATTTTGACTGCTCTTCCCTGAATTTCAGTATCATCTCTCACATGGATCTGTGCCCTTAGAGTCCTGCTGTGCTCTCCATCAGCCATGAACATGGCCCTTCTCCTTCATCCTCTCCAAACACATACAGCTCCGAGCTAATGCAAGTAACAGCTCGTTTTCCCCTCTTACTCCTATTTCTCAGAAGGACTACCTCTTTTTTTTCCATGAAAAATACCCTCAAGAGCACTGCTAATTCAAAGCATAATAATCACTGGCTAGGAATGAAGCACATTAGCATAAAGCCATGACAGTTTTAATACAGCAAGAATAAAAGCAGACCACGACGCAAGAAGTAAAAGCCAGATTTCTGCACTCTTCTTTGCTGCTGCATCTTTCGCTCGAGTTGGCCAGGTTTCTCTGCCTTTTTGGCTCCTAATGACTATTGACTGGCTGTGGGCTGTGACACCCACTGCTGACAGCAGGCTCCGTAGGCTGGTTTCACACCCTTGCTGTTCCCAAAAAAGGTGGTACTTGCACGAATGGAAACCAACCAGGCCTTGTACTTTTTTTTTTTTTGCCTTCAAAGAGGAAAGCAGTCCCAGATTGATCAGTCTGCTGAACTGGGAGAGGGAACTGCCATGTGCATTAGTGCCTGTAGTCACACTGCTGAGGTCTCACCTTGAGCCTGGTGCCACAAATGTGATGTTTATGGGTCACAGTTGCTGCTGATGCTCGGTGCTTTTGGGAACTTGTTCTGATTTTTTTCCAGGATCTGAGAGATCTTGCCGAGACACAGAGAGACGCTGGGATCTGCACTTATGTCAAGAGGGCGATGCACTCCCCTCCCACTTTCTGCTGTCCGTGCTCTCATCCCAGAATAGCAATGGGGAAACTAAACCTGAGAGGTTTACACAAGCTGTTTGGCTGTGAGACAGCTCTCAAGATTTTACTGTTGTCCTTTAGATATTTGAAGTTCATGCAGACTGAAGGGCTTAAGCAAGACGTGTGGTTTTAATGAGAAAAAGCACCACAAACTAAAATATTTTGCATCCAAGTGATATAAAAGGAATTTTACAAACATGATTGAAATATACTACAAAGACTTAAAACACTAGAAGGTCTATAAGCTAATTTCTTCTCTTATCCCCCCCTTTTTTTTGATATTGAAGCTAACCCTGGGTTTGGGTTTTTTTTTTTTGTTAAAGTCACTTTGAGGTTGTGGGCTATAATGTACTGCATGGACAACAGACATTAGACAAAATCAGCAAGTCAAGGGAAAGCAGTTCAAAAAGCAGTTCTTCAAAACAGTCAATTTACCAGTCCGAGAAAAAAGAGGCTGGGCCATCTCGGACCTGTTCTGTATGTTCTTAAGAGTCTCCCACATCTTTCAGTAGGGTGTTGATTTCCAGAAGGTCCAGTAAGAGACAACATAGGGGTCACCTGCTTTGATTCGAGAAGCACAGCAGGCAGATGAAAGGCCGTCCCAAAGACAACGTAACTTATTAAGTTTTCCTGGAGAATGACAACCAGTTTTGTCATTCCCATGTCTGTCTGGGAATCACGGCATCTATTAATGTTGCTGATATATAAGGTACCTAGCTTCCATTTTAGAAAACACTCTTACCGCATTTGGGTACACAGAGCAATTTCACTGCTGAAGGCTGAAGCCCACCTATCCCATCCATAACCTTTAATATTACCTTCCTCACTGGTAATCACACTAGGTTTTCTCTCAGACCATTTCTTAACACTCGTCGTTCATAATCAGACACATGATTATCTTAACAGGCAGTTTACTTCACAAAGTTAGATTTTAAGCCTTCCTAGGAAACACCAATGGCTACATTGTGCTTTCTGTTATATTTGCGTAAATCTGTAGTAATAGGCTGAAAATGATCTCGGCCCTAAAGATGCAATTAGTTAAATGTGCCATTTTATTTAATGACAATAACTTTCTATAAATAATAAAAAAAACCCAACAAAATACTCCTTATTCCCAATCCACATCCAACCAGTCTTTATTCTGCTCCTGTTGCAATGTTTCTTTTGAGCTCTGCACCACGAATATCCTTCACTTCAGGCTGCACAGACCTTATTCTAGCAGCTTTGTTCAATACAAGGTGTAGACACATCATGTGTCTTTTGGAAATGACAGGAAACCTGAACAACTATTCTAATTGCTGAGCACTTATGTCTTCTCTTTACCTGAATGGGAACACTTTCAATTAAAAGAACACCTTGTTTTTCTTTCAGGAAAATGGTTCATTTTCTGCTCTTCTATTATCATCTGTTATTTCCCTTTAATTTCCCTTTGCACCTGGAATTAATTTTCATCAGCCCTGCCTTTACTATTTGAATTGCCCATTTAAACTTTTCCTAACTTCTCAAACCTCTGTTTTCCAATGAAAGACAACGCATGGCATGCAGCAGTCTAAATGCAGTCTTGCCAAACGAGGATGATTACCTCTTCAGTTGACAACAGCTCCCACTGGATGTATGCATTTGCAATGGCACTGACTGGGTTAGTGTAGTGGGTTTATGAGCCATGAAGAGGCTGTCAGTAGCTTTCCTTTGCATGTTAAGCAGCGCTCACATTTTCCAAATCCCTGCCAATTATTCCTGCTCCCCAGGTGTGTAGCACTTTGCATTGTATCTGTAAACTGAATCTCTCACCCTTCACACTTGCTCGTTTCAGCACAGGCATCAGACTGTGGTATGGCTCTGCTCTTTGCTGCAATCTTTCTCAGTGTATGTATTTCTTGTGTCAGAACAGAAGTGCAAAGAAGAGCTTTGGAATTCCAATCCCTTTAGGACCCTGCTTTCAACTTCGCCATATTTTGACGTAAAACATTAATTATTCATGATGATTGCAATCTGACAGCCATTTTTTAACCTCTGCAAACTATACTGCACTGCATGCATCACTCTAAACATGCCTTTATTGATATGGAATCTCTCAAAACACCAAATATTTTCTGTATTATAACATAGCACACAAGATTTTTACTTGCAACAAAAGCACTTCATCAGGTTATGTCATCAATAGCTACATAATCTCTTCCTACAAACCCTGCAATTATAGAAAATAAGGATTGTTATATTTCACTGATATCAGCTATTTTGTGTGTCCCTTATTGCTCTTATTACTCACTGGGTTTTCCAGCTCTGAAGTGTTTATTACACATAGATTTGAGGCTAAATTCAATAAACAGTACTGCAGCTCCTCACTTTTGGGTGCCCAGACACCGGAACAGACCCACAGGGTCTGTCCTGGGCATGGCACACACTATGTGGAGACTCAGCAGCTCCAAAACAAGACTCAGAGAAGCCACTAGAAGTGGAGCACAACCAAAAACCAAGAGAAAAACAGGGCCAGCAGAAGCAAACCAGATATCCTACTTTTCTTGGGGCTACAGGAAGACAATTCCACAAGTACCAGGAATTGCTCTGGTAAGAAACTGCAGCTTGAAAGGAGGGGAAATTTTACCCTTCCTAAATAGCAAGCAGGGAGGATATGCACAGTTTGTGCTTTTAAGAAAGCAGAGGAAGTAGGATGAGATGCAAGGACTTTTCTTTTAGAGCACATAGAGCACTTATTGGGAGACAGGAGAATCACAGGGTCACTTTCAACCTCCTCTTGAGGAAGCTCAAGCCCACATCTCCCATTTTCCTTGGGAACACTACCACACTTCATACTATGATGGATGAGAGAGCACTCCCCATCTATCCTACTAAAACTGTGTTAAACAATGCAAGACCTACTGGGTCTGAAAGAAAGCATAAGTGGAAGCACAGCTCCTTATAGTTAGAGCATTCATCTGTCAGGACAACCAACCGTCTCCCAAGACTATTCCTGGGCTTTACCCTGGGATAAATAACCCAAACCTCCTTCTGCTTCACTCATGGATTGAAAGAAACTGCTGGGCACAGCTGTGATTTGTTGAGAGCCTGATCCTGTCCAGTTCTGCACAAAAGAGAATAAAAGGGAGTGAAGATACTGCCTCTCAATGTCCCCTTCTTTCACTTCTGGTAGGGGATCTTCTATCCAAGGCATGAGGGGAGAGATGAGAGAGGTGAGGTGCTGTCTCTCCTAGATCCTCTCTCCAGAAAGCAGGAGAGGATGGATGGGTACGTGGAGCTCTGTTAGCAGGGCTGGCCGGGTACCCGGTGAGAGGGATCCATGTTTCAGCCTCTGAAGAACTGCCATAAAAAACTCCTGTTCTGGTGTAAAAGGCAGCTACAAGCAGAACTTCCCATCTAGGGTGTCGCCTCTAAGGCACTAAGGCATCCTCCTCATACTGTAATCACATCACCATACTAAAAACTCATCTACTGAACAAACCTGGCCCTTCTAAGTTACCATTACAGAACAGGCTCTTGGAAAGCCCCAGCCCACTGTGCGCAACCTGGAAGGGAGCAGCCTGTAAGGGCAAAGACGCTGGGAGCTGGATGAACCCATATTCAACCCATTCAGCTTCTGAGACTGAAAACAAACCATCGATAAGATGGAACTGACCTGCCTACTCACAACTATCTGTGTCCTCTAGCATACAGCATTAGAAAAATACAACTCTCTAAACCTTAAAAGGTATTTTGCCGAGCCTACAAGAGGGAGATTAAATCTCACAACACCAAAAAATTCAGAGAAGAAAGCTGAGCACAAGTCATACCCTCAAGACTACTGCAATTCAAGGCTCTAACGTCATGCGCAACAAATGAAATGCTACCAGGCAGAACCTTTGCACTGGTGTTTGTGACCATCTCCTTACAAGTGGGCACCAACCACTGGCAACACCAGTAACTCCTCCAAAACATCCTGTGCCAGTTTTGGCTGAGATAGAGTTAATTTTCTTCATAGTAACTGGTATGGGGCTATGTTTTGGATTTGTGCTGAAAACAGTGTTGATAACACAGGGATGTGTTAGTTACTGCTGAGCAGTGCATACACAGAGCCAAGGCCTTTTCTGCTTCTCACCCCATCCCACCAGTGAGTAGGTTGGGGGTGCACAAGAAGTTGGGAGGGGATAGAGCTGGCATTGCAAACATTAAACTTTCTAAACACAATAGTACCATCTCACCACTAGCATCATAAAGATAAAAAAATTAAGTTTTTAATTACTTTAATGGCCGGGAAAAAAGGAATAAAGTACCTCATTTAAGAGCTAGAAAGTTCAAACCATTCCCTTGTAAACTCTATATTCCTTCTCTTGGGAAAAAGAAACTTCTATTTCTTCTGTTCTTTAAAGAAGTTGATAGGAAGTTGGCCAAGAAGAAAAGAGTAATTATACAAAATGGCACATTTATAATGAGCATAAATATGAGTTTAAAAAAAAAAAGTAACAGCCTAGCAAAAAAAAAAAAAAAGTTTCACTGGACTCTGAAAAGAGACAGTCTGTATCCATGTTCAGGAATTTAAAATAAGGACTAAATACTTCTGATTTGAGCACCTAAGTGCAGCTACATGTGGTCTTTGCTGATTGTCATTATAATGGGAATTCCTTTGTTGATTCAAATGATGGTTAGTTCAGATCCTTGGCCACAGTGAAGTATCTGTTTAGGACCTTATGGTAGACGCATGAGTTTCAGATATGAATACTCAAAGGAGAGAAAAATACCCATGACTCCTTTAAAGTCATGAATAGAGCATGGCGGGTTGCTGGCTAAAATACACTGAGTATTTCTGTGTGGTTTTCATAGCTATGATTTTACTTTTTTCCACTGTCTTTTTTTAGCATTAAGTTCTAGGGTGTTTCATGGTTGCTGAGCCCTGCAGGCTATTGCTCTTGCTCAGTAGATTTAGAGGAAAGCCTCTGGTTTTAAAAAAGCTGCTGCCTTTAAAAAACAGATGGAGCCCATCAGGTAATCAAATTGGTATATCTACCAAAGAAATGTTGCAGTCAAAGGAAGGATCTGTGCACGTAGCTTCAAGTTCATGAATAATTCCAAGTCCAGCAACCAGAAATAGCTCAGAGAATGAGAAAGAGTTTAGATCAGAGCTAAGGGAAAAAAAAATACTACAGGGAACCAAGAAAACACGATCATTGAAAAAGCTACTGAAATAGTTCCTGGAGCTCTATGCAAGGAAATAATGTCAGCAGAGAGAAATGAATGAAATCCTGACCATACCAAAGTGAACAGCAAAGGCCACAAAGAGTGGGATTACCTTACCCAAGCCATCTAGTGACTGGACGACCATCTTGAGAATTAGGGATCTATTTTGTCCTCAGGGCTATCAGAACTTTGCAAATGAAGGTAAAATATGGCCCTCTGCTCTTTGCTCATGACTAATGAGATGAGCAGGACGAGCAAGGGAGATGAACTGCATTATGTGTGGTCCTTCTCACTTGGAGTTGAGACATGCTGGTTGCACACTAAAATGTACCTCCTTACTGATGTCAGAGGACTTTATTGGCCAAAGCTGTAAAAGGGACCTTTCAGCATGCTAAAATTCACCTACAGAAAAAGAAATTGGCAGAGAAGACATTACAGCATAGTCTTAATAAGGGCTTTCCTCTGTATTGCTGGGAACGGCCCCTTTGTGTGAGGTCTGAGAGGAATCAGTGGTACGTTGTGAGCTGCAAATGTGAGCAGAGTGCCCCAGCAGTGCAATGGGGTGTGCCTATAAAGAGCCATTTCACCGTAAAATTGGCAGTAAAGTTCATTTTGCAACATTCTGAAGGTAACTGTGATAGGCATCTGCATGAGGTTTCATTTCAACACAGAAGCAGGATAAAACCCAAGGAAAACCTGCTATTTCTTACAATTAATCTTTTTTCACCCCTTCACTGCTGGCACTGGACATAGCAACAAACTGATGAAATCTGACTTCCCTAAATGCTGACAGTTTCCTCTCACAGTTACCAAGTTCTGCTACCAAACAGATAAAAAAAGCCAAACCACAACAACTACAACACAAGCCTTTCTGAGCATTTTGACAATACAAATTGCCTCTGTCCATATAACCTATGGGGAACAATGTTCTCAATTTTAAATACCGATCTCTTTTGGGCAAAGTTCTGTACAACATCCTACAAGTGTCATAGATCCCCTTCTGTCAAGACAAATGTCAAACTTGCATACACGCTCTTCCAACCAAACTGCAGTCTTTGCCACGCAAACGTGATTTTCAAAAGTCTCTTCACTTAAACAGCATTTGGTTTGAATTCCAAGTCAGAGATTGGCCTGAACCACAACATCTGGCTGAGTACCTCAAGCTTTAAAAAGTTTGTAATGGTGCTCAGAATGACAAATCTCCCAAGCATTTTGCTACAAAGGGAGGAAACAAGAAACAAAACAGATACGCTTGCAGGCTTGCAGAGCCTCATATACAACGAATGCAATAATAATGCAAAAATCTGAAATATATGATTCATAGCAGGTAAAGAACACCTTCATTTGTTTGCTAAACACAGTGAATAGCTGTACTAGCTCAGAGCAGCTGAATTCTAGAATTACCACCCATCTTCATATAGGCTTGCAATTTTAATTTTTTATTTATCACAAGGGGCCCAATGTCCAAAGAAGGCTAAGGGAAAGGAAACCAAATGAAAGTAACCCCAAAGAAAAATATTGCCAAAAAGCATCTTTCTTGAGCCTCCATGCAATGCCAGAAAATGTATGAGTGAACTGATGCCTGTCTTGCTGCTTAGTGAACTGGCTGTTCTGCCAACTTGAGATGAATAGGACAAAGAAGCATAAGTTCACTAAAACTACAGGATCTCCCTATTTTCTTTTAGGTTCATGGGTTTCCATGCACAGCACAAGCACATTGAGTTCACAAGGAAAATGGCGTTTGACTCGGATAATGCACAGAAAGCCAAACCCACATTAGTAATCTCAGTTCACAAACCAAGGTCTTGGAGTCTGCGTGTCTCTCACCCTGGTCCATGTCCTGATTAGCACACTATAAAGCATACATATGCAGAAACCTGCCCTCCTCTTCTCTTTGGATATTTTGGACACAGTTTTACTTTTCAGGAGGGGGGGTTGTAGCTGGGGAAATGTTTAGCTTTTATTCCTGAGGCGTATTTTCAAACCTTCAAAATTTCCACTCTCTGTGTAGAGAAAATCTGCAGAGGCTGTTAGTCAGGTCTGGTCATCTCTTATATGTGGTTTTTCTCACTTGGGATCCAGACCTTTCCTTTGCGGAGGAATGGTGCTTGTCCATGAGATCCGCCTCAACAGCCCAACATGATGGCTTATGGGCACTATGATTTTAAGGATATCTTTTAGACAGGGTGGCCTGGGCATAACCAAGCCAGAATGATATGTCTAGTGGTTCCAAAGAAGCTACAGCAGGTGGTTTTGTCATGAATGATTTTATCTTTGATTTAAATTACATTGTGTGTTCATTGTTTTTCAGAGCAACAGAAATAATTAATCTTCTTTTGAATCTAAGAGTCTCATCCAAAGGCAGAGAGGATCTGCTAGATCTGCCTCACCTTCAGTAAGCTGGACCCAAAGCCAGGAAAGTCAGGGAAAGGTGACAGTGACAAGATCAAACATTACCTTATTCCTCTCTGCCCAATCCTTCCTGAGACAAGGAGACTAAAAGCAACAGACCAGTGAAGATTCATGTCACTTCACAAGAGCCAAAAACCAGCAAGAGGATCATTTTCCAGCTTATAGGTATGGCAGGAACATAATTATTTTGCAAGAAGTGTGCAAATCAAAGTCACAAAGGAAAAATGGGGCCTCCAAGTATGTCCCAGCTTCAGCCATTTGCATCCATCTAGATAACGGCAAACATCACAGTACCCTCCAATTTCTAAAAAAGTGATTGCAACATCCAGCCAGAGCTGGCTTAACCACTGCATGCTCTGATGCTGCCCTTCAATTGCCCCGGTGCCCTGATGCTGTGTTTTGGCTAATGGATTTGAGAAAATGCATGAGACCTGGCATGATCGATTTAACAGACTACAAACGTACTCAATTAATCTTAGACATCCTGGCAGACTGTTAGCAAGGTGGTACCACATACACTTACACTGTACTTCTAAAATTACGTTCTGGATAACTGGGAGCTGACTAAGGTGATAACAACAGGAAGCCAAATTCAGTGTTCTCTGATCACAAGACGACAATCTGAGGAGATACAAAGGAATAGCTATACATTTACTACCAGCTACTGAAATGGATCAAGAAATAAAATCTTACAGTACAAAAATCAATGCAGAATGTCTACCTCTCTTGCTGAGGTAGCAGCAATGAATGATAATGTTATAAATACAACAGTATATTCAAACAATAGGTTTTGCTTATCAGTCAAGGAACCCATAAATGAACTCTGCTGCTTGATATGATATGATTATGATATGATATGAACTCTCATTTCCAAACAGAGGCAGAAGGTATTATAATAGCACAAACTGATATAAGTAGTAGTGGTTACAAACTAAAATAAAAGAAAAATTTGAAAAGAGAAGAAAGGAAGAGATGTCACATGGCAGAATACTGAGTCTTCTGATCTCTTCACTACATACCCAGTATTTCTCTGCTGCTTAGCTCTGACAGGCAGTGATGATATTAATAAATAAAATTCCAAGAATGGATGTAAAGTACTTCCATATACCTTATTTTCTTCTATAGAATCCCAAGTTTCAAAAAAGAAAGAGGCCAACTGTGCAAACCATCCCCTAGGAGAAACGTCTCTAAGCAAGTAGGGGAAGTACTCAGAAAAGACAAAACAGAAATGGAAACTAACTGCCCACCCGGGCAGGGATCAAAGCATAAAATAGGACATAGGGATGATGCCAAAAAAGGCACAGAAAGCCAAGGTTGTTCAGCCAGGTCAGTATCAGATGGTTTGAAGTGCTCTGGTAATAGCAGAGTGAGACGAGAACCTGCTCCTTCATGATCTGTGCCATCATCAACATCTCGCCCCTTTTTTAGGCATTGCCTCTCCCCTTTACACACGAAAAACTTGTGGCCATTCGTGGTTTATCAAATAGTTCTGTATTATATTCCTGACATATCTAACTTGATACAGAAGAATCAAAACTAGGCACGCTACTCAAGATGACAAAAAATACTTAAGAGCAGAGCATTATTGTTAAATACAGGAAAACCACTCTATTACTTTCATCATACTTGATGGCATTTTATCTACTTTTTTGAACTCCCCACAAGGAACTGATTTTTCATGTGCTCAGTGTTGCCCCGATCTTTGTATTTAAGAGGTTTACATATCCCAAGACTTTAAACTTGGTTCTCAGAACAGAGAGTAGGATGGTAAGCTGCTATCAAAAGATGACAACTGAGTTACAGCATTGAAAAGGAGAGAAATCAATGAGAGGAGACAGGACTGAAACAGGCCAGCCATCTGCTCTCTAAAGACCCGAAGAATTGAGGTGCCTTCTTATCAGTGTCTTTATGTCAACACTGTGTAATAAATATGAGAGGGTGCTGAGCCATTGTGACCAATTCCATTATTTTTGCTGGTTTTGTTCCTAAAAATCCTCAATCAATGACACAGATATAGAGAGTTCCTGGAAAAGGTGGCTGATGTTTCTCCAGTAGGGACACAGTTCTCACTGGAAAACAAGGGACTTAGACATGTGCTAATGTAAGCTTGACCCAATCTTGTGTACACCTCTTCCCCCCATACTATCTCATTTACTGAAGTGAAGACCTCGCTTACTACCTGTATTTTTCCTACAGTTTCAGTCAATAATGTACATTGCAATTTTGGACAAGGTATCTTCCAGGGCTCTTCAAAGTAAGCCCAGAGCTCTGCTGGGTGGCAGCCCATGCAGGCCTGGCCGTGAACTTCCCATTGCCAGCACAGCCTTGCCTGGAACGGTACGCAACTGGCTTACATGGTGGCCAGCAGTTTTTGCTACAGGCAGTTTAAAAAGATATGAGTTAGTCACTACAGAGATGCACATGAGCAGTTAATGACTTGCCCCACGCTTGGTGGTGTTTCTTCAGCTTTATTTTGGGACATAAAGGTAGAAGATGTAATCCCTCCTCTCCTTCCCTATCCCTTTTCTTTCCTTTTACTGCACACTAGCCAACTGAAATAACTGCTGGTATTTAAGGAAGGCCTCACATATCTCAGGCCAGCCATTTGCATTTGCTAGTCTTAGCACATAAACCAGAGGTATGCCCTCTTACAACCTTTTTCTTCCTCTTTTCCTCCTGCTCCCTCTCCTCCCTGCCTGCAGGCCGTACCCAACCACACCAGCACAGTGCAGCCCTGGTAGTCTCTGATCTCAGCACAAAACCACACGTAACTGACAAGTTTCTGTTAGTCCCTAACATGCAAGACACACTGATGGGAATGGGGCTCTGGGACTCTACCCTCCCTGCTCCCTGGTAAAGGAAAGGTAAGATCATGTCCTGCCTGCCTTGGGATTTTGCCATCTGGAAGTTACCATGAGTAGGAATCGCACCTTCTTAGAAGGGCACATTTATTCTCAGCCTGCAAAACGCTGAGGGCTCGCATCTTCCCCAGCAGAAAGCGATGCTGGTGGGAAGCAAAGAGACTCACCCAGCTCCCCAGCAGCCTATTGGGATGTGGAATATATTTGCTCAATCTCATCAACTTTCTCTGGCATAGCACCGTATTCACCCAAATCAAACGCTAGAGTTCAACCGACAAAAATAAACCAATTTTATTTTATGATCTGTGCTGTCAAGGAGACATATTTCACCCTGCAATGAAAGCCCATGCCTTTTCCCCTCCACCTCTTTCTTTAAGGTAACTATCCCTCAGAGACTAAAGACAAATATTGCATAATTATATCAGCTGTTGAAACCTCAAACATATTTTTCATCTTCCCACACTTCACAGCAGGACCAGGTACGCTGTTTTTTTGCCTGCTTTTCCATTCTGTGTAGTCTTTCCTCCAAAATATTTTAGGATTTTTAACAGGTACAATTGTAAATGACTGCAATGCCTCATAGCCACATACTGCCTCACTCTTTAGATGGTAATGGAAGAGGAGTTACCATTTGAAATAATGTGAGAATTAGCGGAGGAAAACTTATTTTTATACACAGCTTTTGCAGAGATTACGGCTTGTCTAGAAGATAACTATTTAATGTAATAATTACCTTTGTGGGAAGCAAAATAATCACCTTGGAGACAAACTCTTAAGTGATGATAAATTAATGTTCTCAAAGTTCCTGGTTGAAAAAAGTAACAGTCTTGAATTCCAGGTGGGAATCACACACCCCTGCCCCCAATCCCCCAGATCCCCCTTTCCATTTGGAAAAGATATTTATCTGGAAGCTCTAGAAGAAGGATGGCAGCAGAAAAACAAGTGTTGGAATTCCTAGAGCAACAGTATCTCAGTCCACACTGATTTTTATGTGGACTGTGTGCAGATAAGGAATTATTTCTGCTTAAACAGCAAAATCCTGAAGTTTAAGAGCATACAATAAACACACTGAGTTTGAGCTCTGAATGAAACCTTTCGGGTATGTTCATTCTTAATATTATTTATACTTCCACCACACTTGTGCCTAGAGACCCCAAAAACCTGGACCCCCACAGATCTTGGCACTAAGAATGCAAATAGCAAGAGACAGCCCCCCTGCCCCCCACCCCAAGGGACTCATAGTCTATTTACCAACCCGCAGACAGGTGAAAGGAAATCCCACTGTCTCCATTTTACAGACAAGGAACTTAGGTATGGAGGGATACATGGACGGACATGTCCGAAGCCACCCAGAGATCCTCTGCAGAGGTGGGAACTGGGCTGAGAACCCTCATCTGTCACTGATAAACACTTTTCTCTGTGCAGTCCCTCTCTTCCAATGCACTGTTACGTAACTGCTTTCCACTTAAGTTTTCTTGTCAGATCGTCTGCATAAAAAAATCAAAAGTATCCCACTTGAATTGCTCCACTCACTCTTTCGGTTAGGTCATTTCTGAGTACCTTTGAAACCTCTACAGTTCTTTCTAGCCACACTAAAGCAGAGATGCATCTAAACCATGTTCCACATCCAGGCTCAGACTTCCGTAGGAGACTGAGATTTGCAGTCAGTTTTCATCGTATGAAGACTTTAAATAAAACCCAGCCAAACCTCTTCTCCCTCTATTTGTCCCTCCAACTACTGTTCCCTTCCTCATCAGTCACGTCATCTGCCATGACCCAGCACTGCCACGCACAACCCTCCCAGAGACCACTGAAATCAGTACATTGAGAAGTGCTCTGTACATTCCAGGAGATGTTTAGCATCACAGAGTCCCAGTGCACCTTGATCTTTTGTAGTTCTAGCTCCTCCTGCTCTACAAGCTTATCAATCACTTTCCCACGTTTACGTTCAGAAAGTATTTTCCTTCCCCTTCATGCTTCTGGCACTTTCAAAATACCTCCACTTGTGTTGTCTCCTCGCTTCTCGTCTGTCTTTTCTTGGGACTTTTGCAACTCTTCACCGCCCTGCTTCTCCCAACATCTCCCTTGCAGCCCTCCTCTGGCAGCGTTCAGAGCTCAGACATGATTGCTCTTTTATGCCTGGAGATGACTCATTTCTACACTTGACCTCTTCCTCTCAGTTCATTCTACCGTGTCTGATTGCCTCTCTGGCATCCTGTCCTGGATGTCCTGTGGCCACTCAAACTTCACCGGATGAAACCACACACACCTCATTCTTCCATCACATACAGTTTCACTTCTCCATTTCCGACACCATTTCTGTTATTCTGTCACCCAAACTCTCAGTATTGGTGCTTTATACACTCCTCTCTCTGTTTTCCATTTTCCACCTAAATTAGCATTAAATACATGCATTCCATTCAGTCCAATGGCTAAAGCATCTCCCACTTCCATCTGCATTACTATAACCTGCTTCTCTTTGAGCTTCTCACTTATTTTTTTACCTCATCAAAATGCTGCATCCACATCAACTCCCTTTATCCTTACTTCAGTAAGCCCATCTGCATGTCCAAATTCCTTCACTGACTTCTCTCTGGTCTTACATGGCCTCCCTTCCAAGATATCATACGACCCAGCACCTGCCTCCATCTTTTCCTTTGGTTTCACAGCTATTTCTGCTATTCTTCTAGTCATGACTTTTTCTAGAATAGTCAGTGGTCTTTGAAGGACTTCCCTCTGTTTCAGCATGAATTTTCCTTCTCCAGTTCTGCCAGTGCAGTAGTACAATGAGAATGCAGAGTTAAGACGATGACTAGAATCCAAGACTCGTAACTGGATTTGGAGGGTATTTCAGCATTAAATCAATGTATCCCACTGGCTTGCCTATGCTATAAGGACTGAATCCTGGTCTTTGTAGACAGTTCCAACAAATGTAATAGTTGCTCAGGTCACAGGACCCACACAGTACTTTTGGGTCCACTAGTGCAGATTCAGGCCTGCAAGACCACATATAAACTACATATAGGTTTGAATAGGAGGCTGGGGGTGTCCACATTGCAAAGTTATGTGCATTTCCCTTATAAAAAGTACTAAGGGTCCCCTTTCTGGGTGTTCTTTAGGCTGTACAACTGTGAGGATGGACAGACATCTCGAGATCCCTACAGGTTTCTCCATACCTGGGCTGGCCACACATTTTTACCTGATCTGTCCTGCTGATACTATGATCACATCATAATTTCAGTTCATTGTTATCATCTTTCCCCCCAAACACCCAAAGGTCTAGAACAGTTATTAACCAGGAAAAAAATGGCATTTTTTAGTCCTGAAAAACGTGTCAGTGAGCCTGCTCAGCCAGCATAGCTGGGACTACAGTTTCTTTACTTTCCGAAAGAAACTTGTATCTGTGCATGCTGGTGGGAAAGAAAAGACTACGGTTGTGCTGGTATTACATACTTTTAAAATTATGACCATAAAAGTTATTTGCATGAGGTCAAATGAAATCCTACCCCACAGAAGGAGGGAGTGAAAATGGACCGATGAGATGCTCTGGAAGCCTGCTGGCTGGAAGCCTCTCTGCTGTATTCTTTGCCTCTCTAGGGTTACCAGATTATCTCCTTTCAAGAGGCATACCCTCCCCTCAGAGTATCTAACAGTTTGAAGCTAAATAATCAAACAAAAAAAAGGAAGTCAAGTCCTTAAATACATACCTATTAGTTTGTTAAGAAGTACAAGTAACTGGAGTTATACATTCATAAGCATCCATGCATACACGTGTGCATTAAAAGGGAAAAAAGCAATGTTCTTTTCTTACTGTGCCAAGGTTTCAAGTACAAGGTTGCAAAAAAACCCCAACAAAAGATGTTGACGCAATTGAGTTTTAGGTCAATTCAATTAATCTAGAAAAGCACATTTTTAACAAATGGCTTAATTTGCTTTTAAGGATAAATAAACCACGCGAACAGTGTAAAGTACCTGCTGCTGCTGCATGTAGCCCTTCATTCAGTATCTGTGGTGCTTGCTGTTACCAGCAACACATAAGAGGAAAGAAAACACTCAACATTTTACATAGCATTCTTCCCTCTGCTATAGTGGCATAAGCAGTAAGAGTGCTTAACCCACTGTGGGTTTCCAGGCTTCTCAGGCTATCTTCTCCCTTTCCACTGAAGGCAACTCTATTCAGCTTTAGCTGCTTTTTAATCAAAGGAAACGATAATCACACTAGCAGGATGCTAATTCTGAAGAGACATTAGCAAAACCACAGTTACTTCATTAAACTGCAGACCTGTGGTTGACAAAGGACCATCAGATCTAAAATAATATTTTGTTCTTTTGCACAGAGCAAACAGCAGCAGCTTTGGTTAATAATAATAAAAAAATAACACTATCAGCCTCAGCAACAAAAACTGAAAAATGAAGTGCCAACAACTACTGAGAACCTCAGCTCAGAAAATGATAACAATTCCATATTCACATTTATCACAAAAAAAAGCCTTTCCCTGACCTTCAGAAAATTAGAATACCACATCAGTTAATAGGGAATCCTAAGTTGAGCGCCTTCAATCCTAAGTAACATGTAAAACCACACAACAAAATGAAGTAATACAACATTGACCAAGAATGTGAGGTAACATCTGTGAGGCTGTTTTTTGCCCGAATGCTTTTATGCTCCTTTTAGTTCTCAGCTTCTCCTAATTGCTGACTTTGGCAAAATCCAAATAATTTGTCACTGTTGCCTTCAAATATTTGCATTCCCAGAAACATAAAAAGCACATACTTACCTGTAGCAACACCTGTGATTGATTACACCGTCACTCTCTGAATGCCCTCTGGAGGTTTTGCTCAAAAGGAGAGGGGGAAGGGATGAGAACAGTTGTCTGATGAAGAGTACTATATTAATTCCAGTAAAAATACAATTCCCCCCATGCATTTGACAGCACGGTGAAAATCACACCAGCTGGATTCCAGGTGAACCAGTCCTTCCAGATACTGACTTGAGTCAAGCAAACTCTACTGCAGCACGACAAGGAAAAAGTTGATGTATCAAGGCAGAAAACCCTGATCTAAAATTCATGGGAATGGGAACAAAACACAATCGATACGCACAGCAATTTCTATAGCAACTGGGGTGTGGGGGGTGGGGAGGGGGGAAGGAAAGAAAAAAAGATAGAGTTGGTGCCTTAACTGTTAGCACAAAGCTCCTGTGGCAAATGAGGGGACCTGTCCCTCTTGGCATCTCTCTGACCGACAGGCTGAATCGATGCCCAGCGCATTCCTCCCGCGCTCCTTTTCCTCCTTCCCTGGGCTGTGTGGAGGGGCAAGCCGAGCACCCCAGGCTCCGACGGGAGCGCACACATGTACACAACCCCCCCTGCAAGCAAACGCGCTCCCCTGCCTCTCTCCTGCACCCACGGGATCTCAGCACTCACCGTCACG